>CAEGAE010054433.1:0-41021 GCA_903067095.1 Girardinus metallicus
ATGGTTTAGTGGAAAAACAGCATTTTGCTACCAATTTGCAAAATTTGTCACACTTTCAAATGTGGAAAAAATGACAAAGTAAGAATAAAACAGAAAAAAGTATGAAATAAATAAATAAATATTACAAAGATGATTAAATAGAACACCAAATACAAATACATGGGAAACAATACTGTATTTTTTTGCTCTTTTTCCTCATACGCTTATTTATTTATGTCTTTATTCTGTGTTGTGGCAGCATTAGTACTCTACATACACATGCATATTCATAAAATGGAAAGAAAATAATAGGTTTTTTTCCTTAAAAAATATGCAGGGTTAAAAGTGACACAATTAAAATAATAAAAATTCATTAAATCACTAATTAAATGCACCCAGATTAATGCTAATAATATAGCTACTAATTCACCAACCTAAACAGATAATTGATTACTTATTCTTTGATTAGGCATATAAACCATTTCAGGTTCCAGTCTGTGGTTCTCAGAAGGCTCATTTATAAAAACTAATTAGCAGTTTCGTCAAAGTGTCACGTCTCTGTAATGTAATGTCCCAAGTCAGCCACGCGGGGGCGATATAAGACTAAAGTCTTGACATCTCTTGCAAAAAGTAAAACACTTCAAGTTCATCTTATTAGGTATATTTGAATGTAGCGATTATACGACGGACCGTGTCCTTGTACTGGAAGTAAGTATACGGATTTAATGCTTATTTGGACGTAGATTTTTTTTAAGTTTATGAAAATTTGATTAAGAGGTCATTTTAAGCAATAAGTTAAACATTAACGTAAACTTTTGTCAATTACTGAAACTGACATATACTATTACTTGCTATTTTAATAGTTTATTTTTTTATCCTACTATAAGTGTATTTGCAAGTTTGCTTAGCATAATATTATTTGTCGCATAAATATATTGAAATACACTTTTTAAAGTGTTCTGGGTTGAACAAATTTTTGACTTTTCAAACTCAGAAATGTCCATTTTTTATGGAAAATTTTTGATTTTTATCTAGTAAATTTGCGAGATTAATCTCAACACTTCTTGACAAATGTTTTACTTTTCAAACTCAGAAATTCACAAGTTTTTTTCTTGAAGAATTCTAAGTTTTTTATTTATTTATTTTTTTTAGTAAAAACTTTTGAAAGTCAGAAATGTCCTTGCTTTTTCTAAACAATGTATGAGAATTTCAGATTTTTTTTTTCTAGCAAATCAAACTCAATGTCCTTGTTTTTCTTGGAAATTTCTTAGATTAATCTCAAAAGTTTTTTACCAAATTTTTTATTTTTCAAATTCGGACTTTTCCTTGTTTTTTTTTTATTCTCCTAGGATTCTGAGATTAATCTCAACATTTCTCATTCTTCTATAGCAAATTTTGGACCTTTAAAACTCAGAAATTTCTAATTTTTTTCTTGAAAATTTCAGAGTTTAATCTAAAAATGTCTGAGTTTTCTGGCTGAAACCTACTTCTGTTTTTTTTTTTTTTTTTTTTACTATAATTGCCCTATTACGTCACAGTGAACTGTTTTCGGTGAGTTTGGGGAAAAACGTCACACTCCGTCGCTTCACCATGTTGAAGTCTGAGGATTTTAAAAAGTTGTAGATTTCTGACGGACTTCCTGTTTCGGACATTTTTCTCTCTTCGGGGGTCGCTGCCCCCCCTCATCCCAACTCTCTCTATTTTGGTGCTTCCTCGCGCTGCCAAGCCCCTGACGTAATGCTCCGCTGTTAATGATTAGCAGCGCGAGACTCCCCGGCCTACATCAAACAGGCCGGAAGCTGGCAGGGAACAGCCTTCAAAATAAAAGCCTCACGCTCAAATCCACTGCGCCTCTTTGATGTTGTCTAAAAGTGCAACATCAAATATTAATTTTATTAATTAATAATTTCAAAAAGTTACTTTAAATGTTATCCATATTTTTAATTGCTAAGGTTTTTGATTATGTTTTTATTTTATTTAGCTTTAACTTAACATTTTCAATTTTTTTGTTTTTATTAGTTTTAACCATTTCTTTATTTTACTTTACTTGTTTTTTAAATGGTTAGTTTCACTTTATTATTTACAAAAACATTTTTTTAATTACATCTTTGTTATTTCGTTAGTTTTCATTAATGATAATAACTTTGATACTAAATTGTTTTAGAATAAAACAAAGTAGATCAGATTACATTTTGTTAAATTAAGTTTTACTTTGATTTTAATTTGAAATTTAAGTTGGTTAGATTAAATTACATCTAATATAATTTTAATTTTACATTTAATTTAAAATGTACCTTTTAATTTAACTGAAGTTTAAAATGCTTTATGTTAAACAAAATTTATTTAACTTAATTTCATAATAATTGTGTTGTGGTTTCCTTTGTTTTTTATTTGTATAAAATTTGTCAATAAATACAACTTGTATTTATTGACAAAATTTGTGAATAATCTAAAATCAGCAGATGGAAAAAAGCCTTTTGGCTCATTCTGCAGAAACGCTAATTAATCTGTGTTGCCCCTGTCAAATAAATTAACGCATTTCAAATGAGTTTAATTGTGACCCTTCAAAATAAAGCTCCAGAGTTTATTTTGACATCCACGCAGCGGAACATGTCGGCTGCGTCCCGCTCGTCTTTCCAGAAAGCGGTTTAGAGCAGCGCAGCCCGTCTGTTGAACGGACTCAGAGGGAAAAGTTAGGCAAGATGGCAAACCCTGCAGACCCGGAGTGAAAGGGCACCGCTGCCCCCCTCTTATAATTAAAAACAAGCCGAGCCTGTGTTTCCTCCTGCGGGGGAATCCGACGATGCAAACCGCGCCAGAAGGTAGGAAAAAAATATAATAATCTAATAATTTAAAAATTCAAACTAAACCTCTTAAGCGTCCCCTTCTTATCTTATATCCCCCCCACTCTTCAGGTAGTTGCATTATTTGCATCTATTTATGTGTGTGTAACTTTAAAGTTATTAATCCCCATTATAAGGAGGATTTTGCTGTTCTTCTTGGCGCACACGCAGTCGTATCCGCAGCAGGCTGGGTGCTGATGAAGCAGTGACAGTTTTAGACAGCAGATCTGCTCCTACATTTTGCTCCTCAGCTTTCCTCTCTGGATCCGGATCTCCCACGCAGGCAGAGAGCTCCCTTCTGCCGTGGAAGGCGAACCTATCATTGAAATAATGTCAGGAAGTCGCCGCAGCAGCCGTCGGTAACCCCGGCCGGCGTCCTTTGGAAAATTCAGCGCCAGGATCACCGACAGCTGTATTTTTAGGAATGGGTGGATACCAGAAACATTTTTCTTTTCTTTTTTTTTTTTTGCCTTTATTTTTGTCCCGGCGGTGAATGCCGCAAGCCCTGTGCTGCATAGGCGACAGCTATAAATGCTCGGTTAAGTTTTCAGAGTCTGGCTTCTTTCAGTTAAATAGGTAAATTTAAATCGTCCCACTGCAGCAGCAACAGGGACACTGTCGGATCAGGCTGGACACAAGTCTGAATGAAAGAAGTAGACAGTGACTCGCTGACAGTACTGGCGAAAAACCCACGTTATCAACTCACAGGGGCGCTGTGTATAGGGGGCGCCTGAAAAAGGGTGTAAAAAATATTTCTAGTGGCATTTTCTGTATTTAGAGGGGACTTATTATGTTTGAACAGGTTAGGATATGGGTTAAAACATGTGCAGAACATTTTTTGTGTGCATAAAATCATTCTTAGACGATGAGACTTCTGTCTGTCCTTTTTCAGAATGAGCTTTTTCAGAGCGTCTTGTCACTTTAAGTCCCCCCACCCCGCTCAAAGTTTACATTTGCAAAAAGATGCACAATTATACAACTGTAGATGCTTGAAAAGTATCAGTAGAGACTCCTGCACAACCAACAAGAATGCAGCAAGTGGTTTCAGGATGGTAAGTCATCAACGAAACACTTGTTTTTCCCAGCAGCCATTGTACAGCACATACGTGCTGGAGCTGCTTGGGTTGCTTGAGCAGTGTTGGAATGTGACTTAATCTGGGAAGTTTTTGAAACTGATCGTTTTCCAGACACCAAAAAAACATTAACTTATTGCCAGAAAAACTTTTTTCTTTTTTCTTTTTTTTGGCTTGGGATGATTTTAGAAGCAGTTGATACAAAATGTGTATACATGCTGGCGTTCGGCTTGGGTTGCTAGGTAATGGGGCAGTGCCCGAGGAATGTGATTTAACAAGCAGGAGGTTTTTGAAACAGAAAAAAAAGCATTAAGTTATTGCCAAAATAACGGGTCTATTTTATATTAAATACAATATGTATATATTTATATATTTAACCACATAGTTTTATTTAATTTCATGTTGGGATCAATGGGGTATTCCTCAAGGGTTGCTAGGTAATAAGGCTGGAGTTCAGCTGGGGTTGCTAGGTAATAAGGCTGGAGTTCAGCTGGGGTTGCTAGGTAATAAGGCAGGAGTTCAGCTGGGGTTGCTAGGTAATAAGGCTGGAGTTCAGCTGGGGTTGCTAGGTAATAAGGCTGGAGTTCAGCTGGGGTTGCTAGGTAATAAGGCAGGAGTTCAGCTGGGGTTGCTAGGTAATAAGGCTGGAGTTCAGCTGGGGTTGCTAGGTAATAAGGCTGGAGTTCAGCTGGGGTTGCTAGGTAATAAGGCAGGAGTTCAGCTGGGGTTGCTAGGTAATAAGGCTGGAGTTCAGCTGGGGTTGCTAGGTAATAAGGCTGGAGTTCAGCTGGGGTTGCTAGGTAATAAGGCTGGAATTCAGCTGGGGTTGCTAGGTAATAAGGCTGGAATTCAGCTGGGGTTGCTAGGTAATAAGGCTGGAGTTCCTGTGGGGTTGCTAGGTAACAGCGCATTGCTCATGGAATGTGACTAAACAATCGGGAGGTTTTTGAAATGGCTCGTTTTCCTGACACCAAAAAAAATTGTTTTTAGAAGCAGCCGAGACCCAATGGAAGTACAAAAATGTGGAATTTGAACAGCTGTTGTTTTGTGCCTCAGGAAGTACGAAGTTGCAGTTTCCCTGTTGAACATGCTTCTCTTCTAATACCTGACCTCCGCCTTCAGGCCTGACGGGGGATTCCCTGAAGGAAAATGCCACAGACTGAAGCTGCTGCGACACAGCTAGAGCTGGAAAAGAGCTGACTCGTCACCGATCAATCCCATCTGAGACCCACCGAGCCGCCAGAAGCAGATCCGATCACCTCATGCCTGCTTAGAGCCGGATCCGCCTCTCCTCTCTCACTCTCTCAGCAAAGGAGCTCATTGGGAATCGAAGGTGGTGTGGAAGCCCCTCCAGCAGGGATTTATCCGCCATCTGGGACATCCCACCGCATCCGGCGGCGCCTCGTCCGTCCCGCCCGGCAGATCATGATGTTTCGGGATCAGGTGGGCGTGCTGGCCAACTGGTTTAAGGGATGGAACGAGTGCGAGCAGACCGTGGCTCTGGTGTCGCTGCTGAAGAGGGTGAGCCGGACCCAGGCCCGATTCCTGCAGGTGTGCCTGGAGCACTCCCTGGCTGAATGCACGGAGCTGCAGGTCCTGGAGGGAGAGGCCAATAATCCAGGTAGGACGGCTTCTTCTCAGATTAAAAGACAAAAACACAAAATATTGTCAAGTTCCAGTTTCTACCGCAAGTAGTATGGTTGAAATAAGACAAAACTAACTTACAGGCAACTTTTCTGCGAAAGATGAGAGCTTATTTAAATAAATAATTCCTCAATATTTAAGAAAAGATAAATGTTTGTTGGCAGATTGTTTCCCTTATAACTTAGATTATAAGGGAAACAATTTGCCAGTGAAACTAGTAATTAAAAAAAAAACAATATTAAGGAATTACACTGTTAAAAAAAGCTGCTGTATCTTGCTGAAAAGTTACTTTAAGATAGTTTTGACTTATTTCAAGTGTATTAACATTTGAACTAAAAATTAGACCAGAAACACTTAGTAATACTTTGTGTTTTTGCAGTGTATGACACGAAAAAGGAAGAGTACACTCAAATTCACGCTTCTGCTTTAATTTATTTTCACTACCATATTTTCATGACCCACATTTGTCACAACATCAACAAATGTTGGTTCTGGTTGTGCATCGATATAAACTATCACACTACAGGTTAGTAATTAAACTGCAAAAAAACACAAAATCTAACCAAACATTTTTGTCTTATTTCTATTGCAAATATGTCAGAACACTTGAAATAAGACTAAACTAATTTACATGTAACTTTTCAGCAATATTAATTAGTAATAATTTATTAATATTTATTAAAAATGTTCTAGTTCCACTGGCAGATTATTTCACTTGTAACAAAACATTTTCCAGTTTTATATAAGAAATAATCTGCCAGTGGAGATATTACTTTTTTCATCAATATTAAGGAATTTTTTATTTAAAACAAGCTCCAA
This sequence comes from Girardinus metallicus, assembly GCA_903067095.1. Classification (NCBI taxonomy): domain Eukaryota; kingdom Metazoa; phylum Chordata; class Actinopteri; order Cyprinodontiformes; family Poeciliidae; genus Girardinus; species Girardinus metallicus. Next base: position 6,359 of record CAEGAE010054433.1, read on the forward strand.
TCTCAACATAAGTCAGTTTTGTCTTGTTTTAAGTTTACTAAGATATTTGCGCTAGAAACTAGACAAGGACACTTGGTAAGATTTTGTGTTTTTGCAGTGATTTCACTTCCAATCAAGTGCAGTCAGCTTCTCTGCTCCTGGATGAGAGAATCATCCCCACAGCATGATGCTGCCACCACCTTCGGGTTGGTGTGCTAGGAGTGATGTGCTTTTCTTCTTTGGATTTCTGTCAGCAAACCGTTTCTTCGTTGCCACTCCTCCAGAAACAAACACAGCTTCATGTTTCTCTGTCACATAAAATGCGGTGAAGTTTCCAAATGTAGAAATGAGTCGCAGGGAAATTATTTCAGAGATTATTTCTTCCTATAGAGTCTGTTTCTAGGTGTTTGCTGAAGCGATTAATCAGATGAATCGATTATTGAAATAATTGTCAACTAATTGATTAATCATTAACAGGAGTAAACAGACTCAAAAAAGGCAGTTTGGTGAAAGAGCAACACACTCAGAGCAGTAATTAAGCCAAAATTGTACAAATGTATAAATTTTTATTAAAGATAAAAAAAAAAAAATGTAAGAAAAACATCTGCGAATATGTTCTACCAAAAATTCATCTAGTGGCAGTTTCCGCTGGTTCAAATTCTTTAAAAAAATTATTAAACACTTTTGATATCAAACTATTAGTCAGTTGATCCAAAAACTAACCAGCCTCTCACTGCATCGCAGAGCTTTTTATGTTGTTAGAAATAATAGATGCAAACTTTGCTAAAAATGATCAAATATTCGCTAAGCGAATGCTGTTGTTGCATTTTAGGCAACAAAATGTTTATTTTCTTATTTTAAAATTGAAGTATTTGTTAATTTGCATCTTTTAATGTATTTCTAATACTGTATAAAAATGCCTAAGTGAAAATTTGCACAATATGCCATTTTTTTTTATTCGATTAATTGATTAATTGTCAATTGACAACTAAAAGTTTGCATTTCTGTCTCAGTATTTCTATATTCATTTTCTTTCTGAGTTAAATCTGCAGACATTTGTCATTTTTGCTGTTTTCTGCTGCTTTTTACCCTATTTTCGGGTTTTATCACATGAAAATGCGCCGATGGAGTTTGGATCGACTCACTGGATGTGAGAAGCTGTTGCAGAATTGGCCGTTTTACAGTCTTGTAGCTCTTCCTGACCTGGTTTTGGGCCAAAGCAACAGGGGAAGCAGTAAGGAGGGGGTTCTGCCTCGGTTTCTGTTGCATCACACTGCAGCACGGCCATGGTAACAGAAACCCTGGCAACCGACTGGGCTCATGAAAAATAGAGCGAAGCGCCGCTGGGATGGAGCGGCACCCGTAGCGGCGCATGGACGGGTTCTCGGATCTGGGTGAGCCGCTCCTGTCGGGTCACACGCCTCTCTCTGCTCTGTGTTATTGTTTGATAAAACCAGACATCAAGGCTGATGGCATGGAGTTTTCCCTGAGACCCCTGGAAAAATAAAACTGTGTGCATACTGTCAGAGATCAAAGTGCAGCAGGGAAAGCACCTGATATTACTCAACCGCTGGCGGGTCTGGTGCCCGTTGTAGGTCAGGAAGAGTCTGAAATAAAACCTGAACGAAACGCTAAAGGTGTGCAGATGTGTTCCAGAAGTGGTGTTTCTTTATTTTGAAAATTAGTCAATAAAAAAAAAACATGTTTATAGTGTTAAAGTTTAATTTTCCACGACCCAACATTATATAAATAATAAATAAATCCCAACTGGACCGTCCCGGTGTAAATAAGTTATCTAATGCTGCTTTCACACCTGATAGTCCAGTGGACTCTGTTTGATTGGGGACCAAAATTGCAACATTTGCTGCATTTTCAGTTGCTGGGTTTCCCAAACCAATCAAACCCTTTGAGCAACCTGTTCCTCTCCTCACCTGTGGGGGCGCTGCAACAAGAACCTCTAAAGTAAATTACAGAAAAACCTCTGAAGAAGACGCAGAGACCAACTTCTCTGAAAGCAAAAATGTGGCTGTAGGATTTTTCGTTTGTCTTTGACAAAAGTCCATGAGCCATTTCTCCTGCTAGCGTTAGCTTAGCGTGTTTATTTTGGTTGTATTTACCCAGAATGCCCTATGTTGTAGTCCGCTTCCTAATTTTGGAGCGGTTTCCGGTCCGCTTGGCAGTCTCATATACATTCACTTCTACAAGTCCAAGGTTTTTAGGCGGACCAGAGTTTGATTAGCATTCACATCTCACCAACCGAACCAGACTTTCTAGACAAACACAGAAGACTAAACTAAACAAGACTGGTGTGACCATTAGACACTGAATGGAGCGATATTATTGTGATCATTTAAATGTAAGACATGCTAAAGTCATACTTTGACTTTAAAGAAAGATATTTTAGGCTTTTTTTGTAGCAGCTACTACGGTTAATCCCGTCATGGTAACACATTTTCCTGGACGGTAAATTGTCTCAGAATTTATTGCGATAAATGATAATATTGTTGTTTTGAGACCATTTTTAAGTCACACAATGGTAATAATGGCATAATAATACATAAACACATTCTCAAAGATCAGTATACTTTAAATTCTAAACTTTAACTTTAAATACTGGAACTGGAAGACATTTTAAATATGCAAAATAAATAAACAAAATAAATAAAATTAATTACGAAGTCAATGTAAAACAAAATTAACCTAAAAAAAACAAGGCTAATTGAGGCCAAAACATCAAACTGAAACTTTTATCATCCAGTTTTTGGTAGAAAGAGAAAAATGATTCGATTTATGATGCGATTTATTGATTTATTGCTTATTGTGACAGACCTAAAACATAACCTTTTCTGCGCTTTTTACAGTTTATATATTATTATTTTTGTCGTGTTTTTTTTTTTGTCAGTTTACTTGCATAGCACATTTCAGCAACATGGAATTAAAAAAGTGCTTTACATCATAAAAACCTCATACAGTCATCAATTATGATTATTATTATTATTATTATGTAATAGCTATAACACCAGCTTACTAGAACTTATTTTATTTACTCTCGCAGCTTGGTAAAAGGCGACGGGGTTGGTGCAGGTTCACAGAGCGACTCGGTAAACAAAAGAAAAACTCTCAGTCTCAGATAAAATGCGACTCTGCCGCCGTAGGGAGAGAGCTAACAGTTGTGCAACGTGTGTAAACTGTAACTATGTACATACTCCACTCAGCCTCAGACGGCTCTGCTCATTTCTGTTTACAAAACAAAAGACGAGTAGCGGCTCCAGTGAGCAGCGCTTTCATTGAGCAGCGCCATCTTCGTTTGCAGTCGAGTGGAGCTAATGCATGTTTCTTACAGTCGGAGAAAAGGATGCGAAACATTCAGCTGTGAATTGTGTGTGATATAGTGGATTCAATTCAGTTCGATTCAATTTATTGTTGGTCAAACTCGGCCAGAAAACTGCAATCAGTGCACTCCCAGTTGAAAATCGTAACGTTGATAGTTACTTCCAGATTTTAAGACTGAGTGGAAAACCTCAACAAAATGGCGTATTTTCTGGACTACAAGTCGCAGGACCAGCCAGACTATGAAAAAAAGTGTGACTTATAGTCCAGAAAGTACGGTAATTCCCTTATGAAATAAAAATTAACAACCTCAAAGATTTTTCAAAGTGCATTATTAGAATTTTTTGGGCTTTTTTGATTGTGTATTTCACCAACAAGAAAGCAAATGTTTGTCAAAAAAAATTAAAAAATAGGCTGTGGTGCAGAAAATCTTCAATACATAGAAAATTTTACCAAGTATTTTTCTAGTTTCTAGTGAAAATATCTCAATACACTTGAAATAAGATAAAACCGACTTGTACGTAACTTTTCAGACTGTCATAGGTAAATAACTCCTTAATATCGATGAAAAAGTTTTAGTTATTTCACTTAGAAAAATACATTTTTCCCAGGCTAGAAGTGAAAGAATCTACTAGTGGAACTAAAACGTTTTCATTAATATTAAGGAATTATTTACCTAAAAAAAGCTCCTATATCTTACTGAAAAGTTACTTTTAAGTTTGTTTTGTCTTATTTCAAGTGTACTAAGATATTTGCACTAAAAACTAGACAAAAATACTTGTGTGTTTTTGCAGTGTAGAAGCAGCACTATAGCTGTAGATTTTTAGGCGCTGATCTAAATTGCATCAGGACGGAGCTTTAAAAAAAAATCACCCATTGTCTTTGATTGCAGTCCTCTGTCGAACTATGGCAGCTTGTGCTTGTTGCTCATCCTATTTATTGTAAATCTTTGAAAAGCAGAAGTGGAACCTCCTGCACAACCAACAAATATGAAGCAAGTGGTTTCTTGATAATAAGTTAACAGCAAAACACACATAAAAGCGGTAAAACCAGCTGACCAAAGGTGTTGGAGTTCTGCTTGGGTTGCTAGGTAATGGGCTCGGCTTAGCTGCGGTTGCTAGGTAACGGCATTGCCTGTGGAATGTGACATAATCTGGAGGTTTTTGGAGCAGCTCATTTTCAAGCCACCAAAAAAAACATTAACTCACTGCCAAAAAACCAGCTGGATGGGTTTTTTAAGTGCTTGGGCCATTTTTAGAAGCAGTTGAGACCCAAAGAGAAGCATAAAAACACACAAAATATGAATTTTTAAGATAGCTAGCTAGCTAGTTGGAGTTAAAGAATCGAAATGGAAGTATAAAGACGTGGAAAATGTCCGTTTAACTCTTTATTTTGCTGTGAGCATCTATCAGCTGCTGGTGTCTTGCAGCAGCACTAAAAACCCTGGAAGTGGTGAAGCTGCACAGAGCAGAGGGGAGACGGGAGACTCATCAGGTTTTAAAAGCGGCGCATTCCTGTGGAACAACTGTAACTTTCTGTACCTCCGGAGTGAATTTTGGGCCTCGCCTCGCTGTTTTCCCTTTCACTTGTGTCAACTTGCGGTTGCCTTTTTCCTTCGCTGATTCAGCTCAGTAAGATTTGAATCAGTGGAGCTGCAGAGTCGACGTGAAAACACATGCTGCCGAGTAGAAGGGGGACGGAGAAGGTTGTGTAGTTACGTGATCCCTCTGGTATGTTGTGGTAGCTTGTTTGAGTGTTTAAGGGCTGGAGCAAGGCTGATATATCACTTTGCTTTGTTTCTGGGATCTCATTTCTTTCATAATGCTGCAGATCAGGAAAACGTGCTGCAGCTTTCTTCAGATGAAGGTTGTTTCAGATATGCATCATGTGTTAAAAAGCAGCTGATGAGCATAAAACCCGTCACGCTTTGGTTTGCAGATCGGAGCAGAGACACTCCGGCCGCCTCAGGGTTAACTTCCCAGTGGGACGTTTCGGGCTGCGAGTGGAAAACTCTTCGGAAAGTGCTGTACAAATGAAAGGAATCCTCTGTGACCTACTTCTCTGTGCGTCTCAGAGGCGGCTTTGTTTTGGCAGCCAGCGAGCGATGCGACTTTGTGTGCTCCTTGAGACGCAGCCTGAGTAAAACGGGGATCACCGCCTCACACACAGACTTCCACAGTCGTGATTTATTGCGTTTTGCTTTTTTTCCTCCCATGTTATTTTTGGATTGCTGGGATTTCCTTGGACTTTAGACTTTCTTTTAACAAGAAATGCGTAAATTAGGGCTGAAAGGATTAATTGTGTCAAGTAATTTAGTAATTGATTAATCATTCACTGGTGTATGCAAACCCAAAAAAAGGCTAATCAGTGAAAGAATGACATACTTAGACCAACAGATTAGCCTTTTTTTGAGTTTGTATATGCCAGTGAACGATTAATCGATTACTAAATTACTTGAAATGATTAATCGTTTCATCCCTAATTTTTACATTTCTTGTTAACAGAAAATCTAAATCCAAGAAAATCCCAGAAATCCAAACGTAACAAGAGAGGAAAATAAGTAAAATGCAATAAGTCACGACTCTTACATGGTTACTTAATTGTGTCAAGCAACTTTTAGTAATCGATTAATCGTTAACTGTAGTATACAAACTCTAAAAAGGCTAATTACTATTTCTAATATTGTATAAAAAATCTGAAGTGTATGAATGAAAAATCTGCAGAATGTCAATTTTTAAAAATCTGATTGATCGTCCGAATAACTTATTATATATTTTATTAGGTATTTGTTTAATATCTAATATTTGTTTATTTGCATTTTTATGTATTTCTAGTATTGCATAAATTAGGCCTAAGTGCTTAAATGAAAATACTACAGAATGTGGAAAGTATTTAGTCGATTAATCATCAGAATGATTGATTACTAAAATAATTGTTAGTTGCAGCTTAAATTTGAAACAAAAAACTAAAAAAATTAAAGTTCAGATCACTCCATACAAATTGTATCAACGTTTTTGGCAGATTCTGATGACCAAATTACAGCTCAGTCATATTTTTGTGCGTTTTCTATCTTTTTACAGCGTATTTGAGTAAAGGGCTCGTCTTAAAAGGGGGGATATTGGAGGAGACTTAAAATAGCCGTCAGAGTTTTCTCTGGAAGATTCCCACTCAGGATGCAGGATTAGTGTGAGGGTGGGGCCCGGGCAGGACAGTGGACCTGCTGTTCTGAATGACTAACATCATTTTAAAGGGCTGCGGCGCTGACTCGGCCTGCACAGCTGTTTGTGCTGGAAACCGGACTGCGAAGAGTTGAAAAGTACACGCAGCTGAACAGACCGAGCCAGAACTCCATGAGATGCATTCTGGATTGAGATTTTAGGATTATTATTATTATTATTAATCAGGACTGAGCAATTAATCGACTTTAATCAATATGATTATCGATTAATCGTAATTAATGATCAGGTAATTATGATCTATCATTTAATTATCGATTAATCAAAATTTTTGGTTTTTGAAAATTAAAGTTTTGGAAAATCGGGATTTCTTTCTGTTTTTTTCACCAGTGTTCTCGTTGGGTTTCAGTAGTTCAGAGTAGGTCTGGACAACAAATCAATAATATTTATTGCAATAGATAACACATCTGATACAATATTCAATATGTAGAGTATTCACTGAGCTCCGATCTGGAACCGCAGAGCATTCTGGGAGTCTTTCCTCTGGTAGGGAGAGGAAAGACTTTAGTCGCTCAACCTCTCCCTCCAGCTAAGCTAGATTGGTGGAATCGACTAACTCACTCACTCACTCACTCACTCACTCACTCTATGGTTACCTAGCAACTCACTCACTCTATGGTTACCTAGCAACTCACTCAACTCTATGGTTACCTAGCAACTCACTCACTCTATGGTTACCTAGCAACTCACTCACTCTATGGTTACCTAGCAACAACTTGAGTAACTTGTGCAGCAGCACTTTGCCTCACAACTGCTTAAAATGAAAAACAACGGTGTGGAGTGAAAGCTGTGGCTAAAACAGGGAAGGTCACACCACCAGTTTGGTAATATTTCAGATAGTTTAAACGAAAAACTAGTCAATAGTTATTGATATCACCTGATAAGAAGCGGGTTTTTCAGCCACACGGTGCGACCGTAGTTCAGAGCGATTTCAGCACGCTCAGGGCGGCCATCTTGTTTGACAACCTTGTGTTTTACAGCTTATATTTATTTAAACTCTACGACTGAATATTAGACCCAGGCTACAATGTTTTTTTTGCATTTTTGATTGCGAGAATAAAGTTGAAATGCTACCAGAATAAAATCAGAATATTAGGAGGAAAAGGTAGGAATTTCATGAGATCTCCAACACAAAAAATAGATATGATGTCGCATATTTTAATGGGCCATAAACCAGTTTTATCAGTTCATTGAAATTTTGGTTTTTGAAGATTTAAATTTTGAAAATCTGCATTTTTTTTCCCACTAATGTGTCCATAGTCCAGCGTGATGTCAGTATGCCCAGGGCAGCCATCTTGTTTTTGAAGTGTTTTCTACAGCTTCTATTTATTTGGACATTGAATTCAGGACAGAATATAAGATTTTTATTTCCTTTACAAAAGTAGTCGTAATGTTACAAGAACACAGTCTTAGTAATATGAGAATAAAGTGATATGACAGAGTTGAAATAATGTGAGAAGAAAGTTATAACATTACAAGGATGAAGTAGTAATTTTATGAGAACTTTAACATGAAAAATAAACAATTGATTTTCAAAGCTTTTTTCTCTCAACACAACATTTTTCTTGTTTAGGATGTTCTTCTGGTAAAATTAATCTTTTTACTGTTAATTTTATTACTATATTCTTGTAATTTAACAAAAAATCTTATATTCTGGCCCTAATAATCTTGCTGTATAACTCTCAAGAGGAATGATTGAAGTAAAACCTACTTTCAGAAAATAGTTCCTGTTATTTGTTATTTAGAAAATGGTGAGAAAAAGAAAAATCATTTATCAAATTTTTAAAAAACCTGAGATTTATTTTTAGGCCACATCACCCTCAATTATTTATTCATTTATTTAAAATGGGCTCAGTTTTACCGATTTCTTCAGCCGTGACAAGCATGTAGTTTCACCGTTTTGTAGTCCAGACGCGTCTCGTCGGTTTTCCACTCGGTACGTCGGCATTGAAAAACGCCAAATATGTCAAATTCCTTTGGCTAAAAATCCAGGAACTGATCCCAGATCAAAGCTGCGTTTACTCCGAATGCTCCGAGCTTTTCTCCTACATCTGCTAATGTGGAACAAAATCCATTTCTCTCCACGATGACTAAGTTCTCAGGAAGGCTTGTGTTGTATAGTGACTCATATCAGTGAGTGAAGTTCTGCTGCCTAAACTGGGCCTGATGAAAACCTGGCCTGGAAGTCCGCATTCCTGCCTGAGGCGCTCAATTGTTCCAGTGTTGGGGATACTGTCTAGGAATGTGGGCCCAGTCTTGAGTCGAGTAAGACAGGAGTTTTTTTTCCAGAGTAAGGAGGTGGGGGTGCGTTCAGTGGAAGGAAACTGATTCCACCCACAGTGGAGGGAAGGTCTCCTGAGCCCACAGTGCTGTGGAAGAGATGGGTGGAGTGGGGAAGGAAAAAGGATGAACAGCGAGGAGGACTGGTTTCCATTTGGAGCTGAAATTCATCTCACATCCTTCATATACGGATACCAGTTTCCCCATATGAGCTGTTGCAACCAACATTTGATATGTATTTGAAAAAATAGTACAAAAAACTTAGACAAGATATCCATTAATGAGTTAAAGTTGATTCACCGACTAATGATCAATGAATAAGTTTTCTTCAAAACCTGAGTATGAAAAGGAACAAACATCTTTCCACAACATAAATTGGCTAAATTTTCCACCAAACACTGAATTTAGAAAAACAATAACTTGGTAATCTTACCAAAATTTGGTACGATTTTTGTGTTTTTGCAGTGTTATAATCTGGATTTAGAGATCCGCTAATGGTGGGATTACCTTGACCTAGACTGGAAACCAATTTTCATACAATAATATACAATTTATTAAAGTTATAAGTGTGATTTTGGTCAGAATTAGGGATTGAAGTTAACAATTAATGAGTTAATCTAAAGTTAATCGACTAACGATTAATTGATAAGCGGCGATTTCCTTACAAACCTGAGTTTTCTCTTGTATCAGGAGGAGCAAACATCTTTCCATAACATAAAAGGCTTACATTTTCCTTACAGAATAAATTTTAAAAAGTTTAAAAACAACATTTATTTGTTAATCTTATCAAAATTTGTTAATATTTTGTGGATGTTTGTTGTTTGAACTATTAAAATGGGCGATTATAAGCATTTTAAGACTAATAAGAACCATTTGTGGAGTTTAGCTTTTGGCGCGTCGCTGTGGTTCCTAATCCTGTGATAACCCGGGTTCAGGGCATGTAAAACATGTACAATATCAGTTATTTGCCATAAATTTCCACTTTAGGTGCATCTCTAAATTAAAACTCAGTTGCTGAGCTGTCTAAGTCAGCATTTTTGGGTCTTTTTAATTCATATTTAGCTTGGATAGGACACAGCAAATGCATTGAAGAGAGTAAAACTGACACTGAAAAACACAGGAGAGGAGAGCGTTTACTGCTCATTTTACTCTACAACCCATTTAGTGAAATGGTTGTGGTGAAACGCTAATGTATTGTTCATCCATCTAATGTACTTTGTGCTTTATTCAGAGAAATTGTGCAACAATCGCTCATGTTCTTCCCTCTGAATTAACAACCCTATGTCTGTTGTTGAAAACGTTTTCATCACTGCAAAAAACTATTTTTTTTTTGTTGTTGTACAGTTTGGAGGAAAAAACTAAATTCAGAGAAAATGTGACCTGATTTTTCTCCACACATCCCGATAAACGCTGCTTATCCGCAGCCTTTGTATGTCTGTAAACCTCCCAGAGACGGGAAGAGGGGCAGGTTGAGCCAAAAAACTCTAGTCACTGGTTCTAGAGCCAAACTATTTCATCTCACCCACGCATGAGCAAACGGTTTATTTCTGGAAGTTGACGCCGTCTTCAGTGAACTCCCACTGAACCTCAGGAATGGGGACAGACTTTGTGCCAAACGATCAACACGTCAAACAAAATAAAGCTAATCTTTTTCACTACGGATCTCAACAGCAAAGGTATTCACTACCTGCAGGTGTGAAGGAGTTTTCTGTGAAACAATTTGAGCTCAACGGTAAAGGAGAAGGAGGCAGACGAGCCGTTGGTGATGGACGAGGCGGCTCCTGCCTCATAAATCCTGCAGGTTTAGTTTCTCATCCTGTGCTTCTTGTCTTCAAAACCAGACTGATGCTAATACACTCTTATTGATTACGACTGAAAGGACAGTCCACTAATGGGGGTTTAAAACAGAAAACAGGATAATAGAGACGCATCGACTGCAATCTTCTAGGAGTACTAGGTGATTATTTGAAGCTTGCAATTATACCTGAAATGATTAATCGAATTAATCGTGATTAATTGATTATTCAAATAATCGCCAACTAATTTAATAGTTGATTAATCATTAACTGGAGTTTACAGACTCTATAAATAGTCATTTGCTGAAAGAACAAGACACTCTGATAAGTAATTAAGACAAAACTGCACAGAAATATGTACATGTTGCATCTAAAATGAAAAAGCTGCTCTTTCTGCAAAGATGTTGTACCCAGAACTCCTCGAGTGGCATAGAATTACCTTCACCTGTTTCAAAGATCTGCTTTATTATTAATTGATCAATCATTAACTGGAATTTACAGACTCTAAAAATGGTAATTTGCTGAAAGAACAACAGTGAGAGCTGTAATTAAGCCAAAACTGTGCATATATTTTGCATTTAAGATGGAAAAAATCTTCTTTCTGTGTATATCTGTTCCACCCAGAACTAATCAAGTGACATAGTTTTAGCCACCAGGTTCAAATTCTGTAAAGATTTGCTTTTTATTGGGGCTGAAATAATTAATCAAAGACCCCTCAGGTCTTCTGGTTCTGGTTCTGCTCTGCATCCCCAGAACCAGAACCAAACCAGGAGAAGCAGCATTCAGCTTCTATGCACCACAATTCTGGAACAAACTTCCAGAAAACTGTAAAACAGCTGAAACACTGAGTGCCTTTAAATCTAGACTAAAAACCCACCTGTTTAGAGTTACATTTGAAACATAAACAATTATGAATTTAATGATGGCATTGACTTAATGTAATGTTTTTGATTGTTGATTCTATGTTGCATGACTCTGTTTTTGTGTTTGTTATGATGTAAAGCACTTTGAAACGCCCTGCTGCTGAAATGTGCTATACAAATAAAATTTGATTGATTGATTGATATGTGACAGAAAATGGACCTGAGATAATCTGTGAAAAAACTGAGCTCCTTTGCCTCCTCCCAGTGCAATCTAGAAACAGCCAATCAGAGCCAAGAGGCGGGTCTTAGCGCTGTCAATCACCTGGTAAAGGCTAGCCATCAACAAAAAAGAATTAAAAATGGTGGAAATCTATTAATTTCTATTGTAAAACAGTTGAAAATAGTAGACAGGGATTTTATGACCTTTGAAGCAACAGCAGACTGAGTATTTCTCTATTTAGCTCCACAGGTGTGTAATGTTGTCGTGTCAACAAGCTACAGTTTACATGTACATGTGTAGAGGAGCTGTAGGAGAACAGGTACCAGACTCTCCTGTCTCAACCCGACCAGAGTCAGAACCACACGTTTCCCCAGCGAGTCGGTCCGGTCTGCCCGGTTTCATTTCCACCGTCTTCAGTGAACCTGTTGTTATGCAGCAGACGGTTCTGCAGCCACCCAGCTGACCAGTGCTGCAGGATGTTAATGTAGAGTAAAAAACAATATGCAAGTTTACATTTAAAAACACTAGAGTTAATTTTTTATTCATTACTGCTGGAAAAATGGTCTTGATACACTTCTGGATGTTTAATGTTTTGTAGGTTTGCTGCTTTTTAAATTCCTTTTCAGTGAAGTTTCCCCTCTGGCTTTTTCACAGCATCTTTGTTAAACCTGGAGTATGTAACTTTTATTAAAAAAAAATGTTTTTTACATATATTTTGAAATTGTCACTATATTGTGACATTATAGTATTAGTAATCAATTAATCAATTTAGTAATTGCTCATATCTAGATCTGAAGGAGCTAAGATTGATCATGATTAATCGAATTAATCGTGATTAATCGATTATCAAAATAATTATCAACTAATACAGTGATCGATTAATTGTTAACTCAAATATACACACTCAACAAAAAGCAATTTTCTGTGAGAACAACTCACTAAAAGCAAAAACTAAGACAAAAATGCACAAAAAATATGTCAATTTTGTATTTAAAATAAAAAAGTGTTTTATCTATAAATATGCTCGACCCAGAACTCCAAGTAGCAGCTTCAGCTTCACCCGGTTCAAATTCTCTACATAAATTCTCCTATAAGGAAGTTTTGTTATCAGTTTATTGATTGGTTCATCCAACAGATCAGCCCTGCACTGTATTGATGCATTCTTTGCTACAAATGAGCAAATATGCAATAAAAGCATTCCTTTATTGAACATTAGGCAATTCAATGTTTATTTTTTTAATTTAAAAAAGTTATTTGTATTTTTATGTATTTCTATTGTTGTATAAAAAGGTGGAGAAATCAGCAGAATATGGTAATTTTATTATCCGATTAATCATCAGAATTAACTAACGATTACTATAATAATCGTTAGCTGCAGCCCTGATGTACGGCGCATCTGGAAAGGATTCACAGCTTTTTCTTTTTCCACATTTTAATATCTAGTGTCTGAAGACACGAGGAGAACAACATCATCTACAAACATACATCCTTTTTTAAGATTGAGCTTACATTTGGGTTCAGGATGAGGACTCTGCCGGAGTCCTGTTTTACTTCATTAGCATGTTTCAGTCTACAAGGACTTCTTCACAAATAGTTTTTGCAAATATGATGATCTCTTTTGGCACATGGCAAAATATACCAAAAATGAAGACGATTCTACTTCCTTAAATAGAGGTTCGGGCTTCTCCCATCCGGTTCTGGCAGAACAGAGGCTCACATTCCCAGCATAGCTGCTGCATTCAGAGCCTCCACAAGCCCTGGAGCGTTTCTCCTTCCGTCCGCAGGTAGACTGCAGACGTCTGCACCGCTTTGTCCTGACCGGAGAGGGAAATAACTGTCATATGAACTAAAGGAAGGGGACCTATTGTGAAAAATGTTCATTTCGTACATATCTTTGGAATTCTATCTCAACTGCTTCTAAAAACACACCGAGTGTTTAAAAAAAAACCCAGCTGTTTTTCTTTTTTGGCAAGAAGTTCATGTTTTTTGATCTGTGGAAAATGATATGTTTCAAAAACCTCCCAAATGTCAAGTCACATTCCACAGGCACTGTGCCGTTACCTAGCAACCCCAGCAGAGCCAAGCCCCGTTACCTAGCAACCCCAGCAGAGCCAAGCCCCGTTACCTAGCAACCCAAGCTGAGTTCCGGCGCTTTTGGTCCGCTAGTTTTAATAGACAGAATATACTTCATTGATCCTCAAGTGGAAATTGTTTATTAGTTGACAAGCTATTCCATACAAGGTGTTAAATATTAGTAAATAACCGTAAGCAATATGAAATGTATGTAAAATAAAAATAATAATCCTTTATCAAAAAGTTTAAGCTGTCACGGCAGAATGTAGACAGAATAAAAGAGCAACAGAAATGAAAAAACTGCTATTTTTTGTTTTTCTATACTGGTCAGTGTAGGAAAAAAAAACATCATACAAGCTAAACTAAAAATATAATTCTGAAAATCTCACTATATACACAACACACAGATGTACATATATAAATATATGGACATGCACACATAAATATACATTTACAAAACATATACATGCAGCTGTGTGCGCTGTATAATGGCTGCTGGAAAAGACAAGTGTTTTGTTGTTGATTTACCATCCAGAAACCACTTGTTTCATTCTTGTTGGTTGTGCAGGACGCTTTACTAATGCTTTTCAAAGATGTACAGTTGTATAATTGTGCATCTGTTTGCTGCCATTTTCAGTTAGGGGGTTAGGGGGTGTAAAATCTCATTATCCAAGAATGATTTTGTGAAAATAAAAGAGTAATCCTAACCTGTAAAACAAAGCAATAAGAAAGGTGTTGTATTTGATTGAAGAGTCGAGCTATCGTCTGGTTTGGCTCCGAACTTGTTTAAAGGAGGAAGTGAGGCGTGAACTCCGCTCCGACGGAGCAGACGGAGCAGGATGTGTCCACAGGAGCCTGGATGATGCTTTTCCTCTGTGCAGAAGGGAGACACAAACACACACACACACACACACGCTCAACATCAACAAACACCTCATTGTCATGCAGGTGCTTCCCACTTTGCAGACAGCTGTTTTGGCTACTGTTTCAAACATTGAACAGAATAAATAAATAAGCGGCTCAGAGGAAGAGACCTGTTGGCTGAAGAGTTGCACAGAATTTAAAGAGATGAGAGCTGGGCTTCATTGAATCTTAACAGGTGTGAAACAAAGCGAGGGCTGGTTGACATTTGTTTATTGTTGTTGCTCATAGGGAACTTCATTTTCATAGAAAACTAATATCGTCTTCTGGCCTTTCTGACACATTCAGGCAACTCTCTTGGCTTTTTTTGTATCTCATTATAAGTTTGTTTTGTGCAAACAGCAGTTTTCAGTATTTTCTACACTTTGCAACATATTTACAAAGATTTTTATCTTTAATGCAAAATGCATATATTTCTGTACATTTTTGTCATTACTGCTTTCATTGTGTTGTATGATGGCACATTGTAGATACAAAAAAAGGAGTAAACTACTGCCAAAAACCCCTGACACTTTGTAGAGATTCATCTCTAAATTGTTTGTTGAAATTGAGAATGAGTATGTGTGTTTGAAAAGTAGCAAATTTGCTGGAAAAAAATCATAATTTTTAGATTAATTTAAATTTTGTTTTAAAGTTTTGAGTTTTATTGTGCAAAATTTGCTACTTTTGAACATTTTCTGAGTTTCAGAAATTAAAAAATTTCAACTTTTGAAGCTCAGAAATTTTCACGCTCTTTCTAGAAAATTTCTAAGATTAATCTCAAAATTTCAGATTTTTTTTAATCAAATGTTTGACTTTTCAAACTTGTCTAGAAACCTTTTTGGGGAAAGTTAACTTCTTTTTTCCATTTCCAATGGCCTCAATACGCCATCGTAATGCTTCACAACAATCAGTTGCAAAATTAGTTGATAATTATTTCAATAATTGATTCATTACGTTTAAGCCAATTAATCTTTTCAGTCCCACTTATAAATGACAAAACTGCTACCGTTAATTGCAGTTTCAGTTATCTGTTTTTAGAAGTTTTCTGACTAAACGTCAATCAGTCCGTCTGTGAAATGCTCAGTGTGGCGTCCAGCTGTGTGTTGCGCCAAACAAAAAGCTTGTTGCTGACGAGATGCTGCAGACCCACATCGGCAGGAATTTCAGGGTTACTGCAGAGGTCAAGTAGTTCGCCACACCAGAGTGCAAATGCCAGGATCAGGTTTGCTTTTGTGCAGGGAGTATTTTCCTGTTCCTCCAACAATGTCAGCCTGACCATCAGTGATGTCTAAAAGGGAGTTCGAACATGGGCATCCCGCCACGTTGCAGTTCATTTTATCTCTTTTGGAAACATTTTTGAAAAAGTAGTTTAGGAAAATTTGGTAATATTGCTTCCATGTTTACTGTTCTGGTAATATTTAAAAATTAATTTTACTTGTTTAGCTCATTACACAATTTAAAGAGAAACGTTAAGTCCTTATCTTTTTATTATTTGTAATTAAAACTGAAATGATTAATCAGGTTAATTGTGATTAATCAATTTTAGTAATCGATTAATCATTGATTAATCAGACTCAAAAAGGTCATTTGTGGACAGAACAACATTGTGAGAGCAGTAATTAAGCCAGAACTACACAAAAATACATAAATTCTGCATTTAAAAATTAAAACATCTTTAAATGTGGAGTAATTTTAACTTCACCCGATTCAAATTCACTAAAGGAATATTTTTGCAATTTTAGCAATAAATTGCTTATTATCTTATTTAAATAAGGAATTTAATTATTTATTTCTGTCTAATAAAGTATTTGTAATGAATAAAAAAGTGGTTCAATAAAAATGTGCAGATTTTTTTTAACCCATTAACCGGCCATTTGCAGAAAGAACAATGTCAAACTAAGACAAAATTATGCATTTAACTTAAATGCATAATTTTTAAATGCATAATCTTCTTTTTTTTTTTGTTGAAAAGTGACTTCTCCAACTCCATATTTTCCATTTCTTTGTTTTTTTCCCTACTTGGTTTGGTGGTGATTTACAATAAAGTTAGTGAAAGTACATGAACCAGGCGGTAAGTGTACGTGTGAGTAAGGCGCAGCGCTCTGGGTCATGAGGAATCTCTCCATTCTCCAGCAGCAGAGCCTGTGGCATGCCAGCACATTCCCCACTGCTGAGCTGGAGAATCCAGTCGGAAAGCAGGAACAGGAGCTTTTCCCTCACGCCGCCCAGTCACTACTCGGATTTACTGAAAGAAAAAAAAAAAAGAAAACAAAAAAACAACTTTGTTCTCGTCTAGTAACACCAACCACTACAAATTTGTTCCCTCATTCTTTCCAGAAACATCCCGAATCCATGAATGTTTGTTATTGTGATGTTATTTATTAGAAAAGAGGAAGGCAAAATGGAAAAAACTAGGCATATTGATGCATTGGTTAACATGACTGGGATTATCTTCTGGAAGATTTTACACGCAATAGTTTAAGAATTTAATTTAAATCGGTATTGGTTCTGCTCTGGCAGTTTTTCTAGTTTGTATTACAAATATCCATCAATGTTGAAGCTGCTACTGTCTTGATACTGTGAAAAAAAAAAAAATCTTGTCTGAAAAGCAGCAAAGGAATCTAAATATTTGAGTCTGGAAACTAATCCAGCACATTTGTAAGACTATTTCTTGTTTTAGTATTAACTGGGTATTGTGGGACGTTTCATCCCAACTATGTTTCATAGCAATTAAAAAAGCTCAAAGGAATTTATTCACTGTAAAAACACAACATCTTACCAACATTTTTGACAAGTTTCTAATGTAAATAATTTAAATATTTTAGTACACTTGAAATAAGACAAAACTAACTTAAAAGCAACTTTTTCCATGAAGACATATGCTTAATTTAAAAAGAATTATTGCAGTTTAACATTATTTTGTCAGCTGTAGTGAATACTGACTGAACAAACAGAAAGTTGTGATTTTCTCACATTTTTAAACGTACACATACAGACAACAGTAACCTTTTCTGACTAGAAAGAAAAAGATGGAACTTAAGGAGTGTTTATATTTCTGAACCGAACCGCAGGAAAAGCATTTTTCTTCCCACACCGGTCTCTGTTTGGACCGTTTTCTCTTCAAGCATGTCCCCGCCGCCATCTTTGTTTCTCGTACAACGGCTCGCCGCTTTAACGGCGACCAGCGACGCCCTCTGCCGAACGGCCGCCAAACCACAACTCTAAAAGTAGGTCAAGCTAATCTATTGGAACAAATTTTACCCAAATTAATCCATCGTTTGCATCCTCACTCCAAACTAAACTGACCTTTTTACAGTTGGTCTCAGTTTTTGCGCTCATTGCTGACCTGTGTGTCAAATACCACGTTGACTCAACATGAGGAAGGATAGCTTTGTTGATAGAGATATAAGGTTGATTTTTAGATGGATATAAGCTGCACTATGACCGAAGAATGTCCCATAAGCCAGATCGGACCAGGATATTTGAGTGTGGATCACAGAATCGGATATAAAGCTGCTGCGTCATTGTCCAGCCTCTAACCGCTGTCTTATCTGTAGCACAGTCTGCCTTGTTGTGGCTTTGCACGCTGTCGACTCGTCTATATTTAGCATGAGCGGAATCATGTGTCTCCACCAGTTTGGCTTGTTGTGTGTTTTGCTGTCCCTTCGGGTTTGTTTTTGTTTGCATCAGTGTGTAACAAACGAGCTCAAACCATCACATTGTTTCCACCGCCGTCCCTCGTTTCTCGTGATCAGAGTCCAAAATGAAAGTACAAGCGGACCGGATCCGGGTCAGGGTTAAATGTGTTTGCAATAGACTCGTGTTACTTGGAGATTTAATTTGATCTCCACTATCTAATGAGATTTTCACTCGCTTTTGTTGCCGTTCCTGCCTGAAAGATGGACGACTGTTTTTAGCAAGCGGAGCTAGATTACGATAAATCTCATCCAGATGAGGAAATCTCTCATAACTCACGATCACTCGTTTTGTCAGTCACTGCAGCTGGAAGATGATGCAGCAGGGGCGGCTAAAAAAAAAGTTCTGAAAGGTTGTAACCATCTGGTCTGGCTCAACGAAATGTGTTGTACTTATTTAGTCTTTGCTACAAGACTAAATAAATAAAATATTAATAAATGTTTCATTTATAGTGAAAGAAAAATAACTAAGGTATGAGTAGTAATAAAACTGTATTTATAGATGGATGGATAATGTCGAAAGAAGGTAAAAATAAATGCATTAATAAATAACGATATAAATAAAATGAAGAAGACATTAATTGTGTTAAGTGATATAAACTGCCAGTGGAACTAGATTTTCTTAATCAATATTAAGAAATTGACTTAAAACAGGCTCTCATATTGTGATGAAAAGTTATTTGTAAGTTAGTTTTCTCTTATTTCAAGTGTAATAAGATATTTGCACTAAAAAAAAAATCCTAAGACATTAAGAACATCAGTTCTACCTTAAGAAAGAGGTTTTCATCTACGTCAACTTGTAATCAAGATCTAGTTTTTATTTGTGACGATCCACAGGTTAGAGCTAGAATCTAGTTGGGGAAGTAAATCAAGCTCCATTTTCACCAAAAAAAGACCAGAACGAAACTTTCATCACTGAAATCCTTCCATCCATGATCTCCCGTACACCAGGACACTCGACCTCCTTGGCTGGAGTGACTCAGACGACTTTCCCGTCTGTCTGCCTGCTTTCTGTTTGCGTTGCGCTTTCAGACGGCCAGCTTGTGGCGCAAAAGGTGGCGGGTTTGACCCGAGGAAAACCGAGGAGGGATTAGTCACAGGGCTGCGGAGCTGTGTTGAATGCGCCGCTCTTGTTTCGGTGCCACTGATGGCGTCAAAGGGCAGCGGTCGGCCAGGGTGGCGTGCACTCTGTGCCAGCAGGGAGCTGCTGTGTCAGCCCCTCAACAGATGACTCCCTGTCTGAGGTTTCACTGGTTCTTTCAGCGGTTCCTCTCAGTGAAGCTGGTGTGATTCACCGTCTACTGTTTACCTGTCGCTAGCCTGAAGTTCTGGGTTTGAACTGTGATTTTTATTCATGTTAAACGGGGCCTGTTGGGCAACATTCACTGAAGCAGGTTAAGTTCCCAGGGGGATAGATTTGTGTGTGACACAGACCAAGAGTGGGCTGAGGGGATTGCACTTGTGTTGCTCTACTTCTAGAGCAACGTTTGAGATAAGTAAGAATACTGCTTTAAACGTCAATTCTGTAAAGCTGGATGAAGAAAGAGCAGAACGAAACATCCACATTCAATCCCAGGTGTTGTTTTTATAGGTAATAAATTAATGCTTTTTTCTTGTCTGGAAAATTTCCTCCCGAATGTTAAGTCATATTCGACTAGCACTGTGCCGTTACCTAGCAACCCCCGCAATGCCCAGCCGGTTACCTAGCAACCCAAGCGGAACTTTGGTCAGTTGGTTTTAGCACTGCAAAGTATTTTTGTCTAGTTTCTTGTGCAAATATCTTAGTTTGGTTTTATTTCAAGTGCCCTGACTTACAAGTAACCTTTCAGTGAGTATGAGTTTGTTTTAAGTCACTAATTCCTAAATATTGAGGAGAGTAAGGTAATTAGGCAAGATCATTTTATTTATACAGCATATTTTGGGCAACAAGGCGATTCAAGGTGATTCTAGGAAATAGTACTTGTTCCACTGAGAGATTATTACTCTTATAACATGGGAAAAATGTTGTTAGGAGTGAAATAATCTGGCAGTAGAACTAATATGTTTTGATCAATAAAAAGCACTTGTTTTATTTGCTTAAAAGAAAACTTTTTAACAATATTTTGCTAAAAAGTTACTTGTGAGTTAGTTTTGTCCTATTTCAAGTGTACTAAAATACTGCCACTAAAATTAGACCAAAATACTTGATAGGATTTTGTGTTTTTGCTGCATATAGCGCATCCGGCAGTAAGACCAGTTGACCAAATGTGCTGGAGTTCTTCTTGGGTTGCTAGGTGACCGGGCTGGGCTGATCTCGGGTTGCTAGGTAACGGTGCCCTCTAATCAAATATGACTCAGTAATCAAACGGCAAATTTTCCTGCGTACCATTCAGAAACCACTTGCTGCATTCTTGCTGATTGTGCTGGAGGCTCCAGTTCTGCTTTTCAAATATGTACGGTTGTATTATTGCACATATATTTGTAGCCATTTGCAGGTGTGAGTGAAAACGTTGAGTTGGGAGGTCGTGGCCATCAGCAGCTTTTTTGGAGTTAACGCGACATTCGCCCTAAAACACCCCATTCTGAACTGAGCAAACTAAAATCCCATTATCTAAGAATGACTTTGTGCGAAATATGTGATAGACATGTTTTGTTTTGCGCACAGACTTATCCCAAACTGCTCAAGGAAGCATAATGGGAAACCTTTAATAGCAGTTGTTGAATGTGTTAAAGTGATGCTCCAGATTTGTGCACCGTTGTAACCGAACTTGTTAGAACCAGATCCATATGTGAAAACATAGCGCATGTTTCTGCTAGCTGTTGACCTTTAACCCGTGTTAGGCTTGAACTGAGTGATGAAAGCTGGTTCACGGTCAGTGTGAGGCGAACCGCTCCACTTTGACTTGGTGACCTTTTAACCCCTGTAAATCCAGTCAAAAAGGCATAAAGTATCATCTTGAGCTTCAAGTTTATGTTTTTTAGCCGTTCTCTTCTTACTTACTGATTTATTTTCAGTTTTTTTGACATGATAAACTGTCTTGTTATAAATAAGCCAATGGGACTAGAAAGTTTTCATCAATATTAAGGAATTAAAACAAGCTCCTACATCCTGCTGTAAAATATGTTAGTTTTCTCTCATTTCAAGTGGACCAAGATATTTTCACAAGAAACTAAACAAAAACTCTTGGTACACTTTTTGCGGTGTATGGTCTATAAGACTAACAGACTAACCTTAATAGTCTATTAGTCTCTATTATATCTGACAATGTCCTTGATGTTGTCAGATATAAACTTGAAACAGCTGTAGGATTTCAGATCAGTGGTTAATACAAATGTGATTTTATTTTATTTTTTTAAATAAATACCAGTCTTTTATGGAAATCTTTACTATTTATTTCTAAAACTGATTTGCCCTGACATTTTAAAAGCTTTTTATGCGTTACATACTAGGGCTGATTAATTGATTAATCGGGTAAAAAATTGGCACATTCTGGAGGTTTATCATTTAACCACCTTTTATGTAATGTTAGAAATATATTAGAAGAGGCAAATAAACAATGATTTAATACATTTCTTAAATAAGAAAATAAACTTGGTATTGCCTAAAGTACACGGTTTGTCATTTGTAGCAAAGGATGCATCTGCAGCTAAAAATACTTTTAACATAAACATGTGAAAAGCTCAGCACGTTTATCATCTTAAATGTAAAATATATACATTTTTGTAAATTTTGGCTTACCGTATTTTCCAGACGATAGAGCGCATCATACTATAAACCGCAGCTACAAATTCTGTGGATAAAACTGGAAACGTACATAAATAAGCCGCACCGGGCTATAAGCCGCTGTTATCTCCGCCGCTCTCGGTTTTCCAAAAGAACGCAGAGGGCTGCGTCCTAATAAACTTGCTGGATTTATTAAGGACGCAGCCCTCCGTCTCCAAAGCCGAACCATGGATTCGTTCACACCGAACTTATGTGCAGCGGCTCTATTTCCCGCCTGTACTGCCAGATCGATATCCCTCAACTTAAAAGCTGCATCATATGAGTTTGAAGAAATTTCTCCGTCGTGCCTGCTGCTAGCATGTGCTCGTTCTATATGAAAATTTGCACTTTCTTCTTTGATTTTCAATTTTGACTTCCAATGATTCACTTCCTGCTAAAGAGCCCCCTGGTGGTTGAAGAAAAACCCACAGAAAAGCCGCATCAGGCGATAAGCCCCATGGTTCAAAGTGCAGAAAAAAAGTAGCGGCTTATAGTCCGAAAAATACGGTAATTACTTCTCTGACTGTTTTTTTAGCAAATTGCAGAAAATTGCCTTTTTTGAGTCTGTATGCTCCAGTTAGCAATTAATCGACTACTAAGTTAGTTGCTGATTATTTCAATAATCGATTAATCACAGTTAATCCAATGAATCGTTTCAGCCCTGGTATGTAACCCAGACCTGTTTAGATATAATTTTGGTTTTAAACACAAACTATGTGGGATCACATTCCTTTTTCATTGCTGTGAAGCTCAGATTTGATCATTTAAAAACTCTTAGCAGCTACATTTCACCGTTTTAAAGTTGACGTTTTAAAAACTGGCGGAGCAGCTTTACATTTGAAGTTAGTTTTTCTATTTTACACTTTCTCTGCAACAAATTGGTGTTTTCCAACCATGAGTTTCATTCATGGAGCAATTGCTGCTCCGAGGTAGACCTGGGATTGCTTCACTCAGAGGAATGAGGCATTGCGTCACCCTTGGAGCGCGGCGCAGCGACTCCCTGGATCCCTTTACACGTCTTGCTGCTTAATTCATTCCATTTATTTCCATTCCATATTTTGTTACTTATCTCTGCCTCATCTTTTCCTGCTTCCTGGTCCGCAGTATTACATCATATGTGGGCCTCTGGGCCTGCTCTACTCTTCCACAGGACCTAACCTGGAGCTCTAGAGTGTTCCTCCTTTTTTCCAGTGAGCGTTGTCTTTTTGACAGTTCAGACCACAAAACCAAGATGTGAAAAAATGTACACGGAATAAATATGGAGTTATTTAAAAATAAATATTCAAATGTGTTTTTTAGCCCTGAAAAACAAAAGTATTCTTAATATTACTCATTGAAACTGACACCGATTAATCGATTATTATAACGATTAATCAGATTTAAAAAATTCACATCCTACAGATTTTAAATTTAACCACTTAACTTTTTCTATACACATACATTAGAAATTCATTGAAATATGTCAAGTCCTTTTTATAAATAAGAAAATAATAATTTTATTGCCTGAAACGCAATAATATACATTTCCTTTAGTGAATTTGAAATGGTGGAAGCTAAAACTGCCACTGAGGAGTTTTTGATAAAACATATTCACAAACAAAGGTTTGTTTTTTATGCTAAATGCAAAATGTATCTATATTTTGTACAGTTCTGGATTAATTACTGCTCTGAATATGTTGTTTTACAGTAAATGGCCAGGAGCGTGTCTACTCCTGTTAACAATTAATTGATAAATTAGTTTATAATTATTACAATAATCTGTTCACTATGATTTCAACCCCTAATGATTATTTTAGTAATAGATTATTCTATCAATCTTTCTGACGATTACTCAGTTAATCGGATAAAAAATTGGTACATGCTACAGATTTTTTATCTAAACATGTAAGCATTTTCATACAATATTAGAAATACATTAAAATATTAAAACATTTTAATATTTTTTTTTTTAAAAGTCAATCCCTTTTTTAAATAGGAAAATAAACATTTTATTGTTTAACATGCGGTAACAGAACATTACTTTAGTAAATATGAACATGGGAAAATGTCTTTTTATAAGTGAATTTATCTGCAAGTGGAACTGGTACTTTTTACTTTTACTTAAGTAATTTTATTATAAAGTATTTCTACTTTTGAGTAAAATATCTGGATTTTCTATCCACTGAATGACAGAAAACATGTTTTAACCAAAACTTCGCCAGACACAGACTCACACCTGCTGTTTTTGATAAAGTTTAAAAAAATGTTATTGTAAGAAACTGATTTGGAAAAATTTATTTTGCCCGATTTTGTTATTTTTTGTTACTTATAAGAATTATTGTCATTTTGGTCCTTGAAACAACAAAATTTCCACTTAACTTTATATGATGAAATTTTTAAATATGCATTGATTGATAATTTGATCTGTCACTCAGTACTTGAGTAGACCATCCATCCATCCGTCCATCCATCCGTCCATCCATCCGTCCATCCATCCATCCATCCATCCGTCCATCCATCCGTCCATCCATCCGTCCATCCATCCATCCATCCATCCATCCATCCATCCATCCATCCATCCGTCCGTCCATCCATCCATCCATCCATCCATTCATTCATTCGTCCATCCATCCATCCATCCATCCATCCATTCATTCATTCGTCCATCCATCCATCCATCCATCCATCCATCCATCATCCATCTATCATCCATCCATCCATCCATCCATCCATCCATCCGTCCGTCCATCCATCTATCATCCATCCATCATCCATCTATCATCCATCTATCATCCATCCATCATCCATCCATCCATCCATCCATCCATCCATCCATCCATCCATCCATCCATCCATCCATCCATCCATCCATCATCCATCCCTTGTCCCAGTGGGTCAGCAGGGCTGCTGGTGCCTCTCCAGGGGTCACCTGAACAGGTCGTCAGTCTGTCGCAGGGCAACACAGAGACAGACAACCATGCACACACACACTCACACATAGGGAGAATTTGGAGAGACCAGTTAACCTGACAGTCATGTTTTTGGACTGTGGGAGGAAGCTGGAGAACCGGAGAGGACCCACCATGCACAGGGAGAACATGCAAACTCCTTTTGCCAAATACATGTTCTACTTTTACTTGAGTAATTTCTTGGCTGCTTTTTACTTGACTTAAAATATGTTGAAATTTCACTACTCATACTTGTGTAGAATGTCTGGGTACTCTGCCCCTCTGGCTGTTGGATATGAAGGCCAGAGCCATGAGGTCCAGCTTACAGCTGGTGTCTTTCCACAGGATGTGAAGTGTTCCTGCTTCCTCTTATGTCCCGTCTTTATTTGTTTGGCTGACTGAAGCTGCCGACCTGACGTGCTGGTAACTATAGCCGTGGCCCAAGGCGGCAGGAATGGATCCTAGCGGCTCTCAGACAACAATAGAGCTCCATGACCTCCAGGTTATGTTCAGTCCAGCCTTCAGGACCTCTGTGTTTACCGAAACATCTAAATGGATCGGTGACTGCAGGCCTGACATCATAGTGAGGTCTTCTATTTTAAAGCTGTGCAGGTGTTTACTAATTACATCGATGAATCACCTCTCCAAATGGGAGAGTTTTGTTTCCCTCTGGGCTTCTTTAAACCAAACCAATGGGTCGTCATCCTGATGAAGGCAACGAGTCGAATTGTGCTGGTTGCTACTCAACACTTCTAGAGTTTCTGCAATCTTCGACTTAAAATATTCGTCACCAACATCACTTTATCACATATTAGCTAAATACGCAGGCTAAATAACCCAGATTATAGCTGTTAATTTTAAACTTGCTTCCATTTTAAATCTTTAGTTTGTAAGCTAAATATTTAGTTACCAAGTTAAATATTCAGTTTGTAAACTAAATATTTAATTTAGTGCTAAATATTAAGTTCCAAACTAAATATTTAGTCAGGAAACTAAATATTTAGTTTTCTAAACAGAATATTTAGTTAGCTAAACATTCAGTTTATAAACTAAACAGCTGGATAGTAATCTAAATATTTAGCTGTAAACCAAATATTTAGTTAGCAGGCTAGTTTCAGTTAATAAGCTAAATAGCTAGGTAGCGAGCTAAATATTTAACTAAATATTTTGGAAAATATTTAGTTTTGAAGTTAAATATGTTGACATCATGGTGGGGTCTTCTATTTTAAATCTAGCTAAAGATTTAATTTGAAACTGTCGCATTTATAAATTAATGAATAATGTGGTAAAAATTTGAAAAATGTATTTCTTGTATGTCAGACTAAATAACCCAAATAATTGCTATTAATTTTTGACCCAGTACAGATATGACCAACGCAACTGAATCCTTCTTGAAACGTAACTTTTTTGTGTATTTTTAGCACTGCTTCATGAAGCTTATAGTGTTTGTTTCTTTGTTTGTCACAGGTCTGATCAGTCAGTGGCAAGGTGAGCCTAAGGAGCGGATCATCTCTCTGGTCCTCACCCATCTCCCTCTGCTCAAACCGGGCAACACAGAGGCAAAGAGCGAGTACATGCGCCTGCTGCCGCGCATCCTGGCGCACACCATCGAGCACGGCCACCACCTGGAGGAGTCCCGCCAGCTGCTGTCCTACGCCCTCATCCACCCGGCCACCTCCCTGGACGACCGCTCCGCCCTGGCGCTCTGGCTGAACCACCTGGAGGAGAGGGCCGCCGCCCGGGGCGACTCCCTGGAGAGGCCGCCTCCCGCCGCCGGCCCCCACCATCACCACCACCAGTCCACGCCTCCGTCCACCCTCACCTCGTCGGGATCCTCGTCTTCCACGAACTCTTCGTCGTCGGGGAACCTGTACAACCTGCACCACCACCACCACCAGCGCTACGGCTCCGACGACCGCCTCAACGGCTGGCAGAACTCCCGGGACTCGGGGATCGGTGGAGGCTGGCACCAGCCGCAGGGCTGTGAGAACGGCCATCTGCTACTTTACCCATCATCCTCGGTGCCGGCAACCATCAACACTGTTGGAACTGGTGGAGGAAGCAACACCAGTAAGTAAAGTCAAATATGCTTTCAGCAGAACCGCCTGCTAGTAGCTAAAATCCTGCTATATCTGCCTTTTTTAATGGTCCAAACACCAAATATACGTAAAAAAAACTTTAATACACTGCAAAAACAGAACTTTATACCAAATATTTTTGTCTCATTTACAGTGCAAATCCATCAGTGTGCTTGAAATAAGACAAAACTAACTTACAAGTAACTTTCCAGCAGAACATAGGGCTTGATTTAAGTAAGTAACTCCTTGATATCAATGAAAAAGTATTAGTTCTACTGGCAGTTTGGGGCCGCAAAAAATCTGTCCAAGGGCCACAGATGGCCCCCAGGTCGCACTTTGAACACCCTTGTTTTAAGTCAATAAGTGACCAATATTGATTAAAAAGTATTAGTTCCACTGTCAGTTTTTTTCTTTTTACTTTTAATATGGGAAAATGACTTGTTATAAGTGAAATAATCTGCTAGTGAAACTAGAACTTTTTAATCAATATTAAGGAATCACTGATTTAAAACAAGCTCCAATATTTTGCTGAAAAGTTACTTGTGAGTTAGTTTTTTGTTTCAGTTCAAGTGTAAGATATTTGCACCAGAAATTAGACGAAAATACCAGGTAAGACTTTGTATTTCTGTTGTGTAAGGATGCAAACAATGAATGGACTTGTGGTTAATTATTGATTAATGGTTTATTAGGTTAAAATTAGTTCCAGTTGATTGTTAACTAACAACTTCCGTTAGATATTCTTTTATCGTTGTAGTTCCACCGCCAACCAGCAGAGGGCGCGGCTGGTCATTCGTAATCCGAGCCACATCTTTCTAGAAACGAAGATGGGGGCGTTATCACCGGATAAGAGAGATAAACGGTTCGAATGGAGTCCGGTTCGGGATGTAAAATGTACTTTAAGCGGTTCTATTTTTAAATATAAACATTCAATAAACTCGAAGTGTCGGAAAAGCTTCAACTTTTCAACCAAAATCTACTAAGTTGCGGCGGAGGCGAGAATTTGATGGCAGGAAAGCGGTAAGACGATTATAACGGTTGATTTTGTGAGTTAATCCAGTTTTAACATTTCTGCATGCGAATAAATGTCTTATTCCTTTCCTATTTTATTTTTCTATTCACAACCTAAGAGATTCCTGTTCTGTTGCATTTTATGACGTGCGGAAACCACAATTTTCAGCTTATCCAGTCCGCGTTTAATACAGCTCACACAAAAATAATGTTAAAAATGTAGTGATTTTTTTCTTAAATGTAGCATGTTATGGAAAATTTAGCCCTTTGTATTATGTGAAGATGGTCCTACCACATGACACAAGAGAAAACTCAGGTTTTTAAGAAAATGACTGCTCATCAATTAACCGTTAGTCGATTGATAAGCATCTTTAGAACATGAATTTGTATTTTTTCTGCTCATTTTAGTCGCTTTCTTCGATTACCAAGAGTTTTAAAGTTGATTATTGACTGAAAATACTGACAACAGCTCACCGGACTGTTTATTGATTTATTATAACACAATGGTTCCATTTTCAAAATGGGGTGTGTAATGCCTTGTAATAATAATAATAATAATAATAATAATAATAATAATAATGAGAGAACCTAAATTCATAACTTTTTATTTATTTGACAGCAGATAATATGCTGTATATTCCACTGCTTTATCTAAAACTGCCTGTTCTCTTTGCTCCTTTTTTTTTTTTTTTACAAACTAAATTTTCTTCCTACAAGAAAAACTGGCCAAACTGCAAGTGGTTTATTAATTCCTACATGTCAGATATTTGTGATTTGTGTCTTTTTTTGTAGACAGAATAACACTCGTATTACACTGAATTAATTACAACAGAATGTGTTTCGATCATTTTTGATTAATCTAGCTGGTTCTGAACAAAATACAACCTGATTGTGGGTATAATTTTGTTTCCCACATTTTTTCATAACTGTATATTTTAATGCTCACATTGAGACAAGTAAAGTATTGTTTATAATACTCCGCAGTCATAAATTACTTCAACATATTTGTTTTTCAAGTAAAAGTTAAAAAAAGATTACTCAAGTAGTGAGCAACTGATCAAATTATCAAACATTTAAAAATTACATGGTCGGATGGACCAAAATATAAAACTAAATTTTGCTATTTTGAGGACCAAAATGACAATAATTTATAAAAAAAAAAAAAAATTACAAAATCAAGCAAAAATAATTTTTTTACAAATCAGTTTGGTTAAATATAAAACTCACTGTTTCAAATTGTTGAAACAATTTTCTTTTGAGAGTCCAGACATTTTACTCAAGTAAGAGTAGTGATGCCTCATAATAAAATTATTCAAGTAAAATTAAAAAGTACAGCGTAGTAAAAATACTTCTTTAAGTAAATTCCCCCCTCCCCCAAAAAAGCTTACTCAAGTAAATGTAACTGAGTAAATGTAACTAGCTACTACCCAACTCTGCTTATTTTAAGTCACTTCCAGAGGTTTGAAACTTCCTGGAGTTTAACCAAAACACCAAACTGAAATAGTCGGCGCAGTAAACACACTCTGGACAGTCCAGACCAGCGGCTCCCTCGACAAACCCACACAGCAGCTACACGGCGTCCACATGAAGACGACGCACCGGCAGGGAAGGGCTGTTGAAATTCAGCATAACTATGGTCAGCACAGGATATTTCCAGACATGAATGCAAGGGCTCTGTGGATTTTTTTTTCTTTCTTTTTCTGGAAGATGAAAGAAACAGCTGAGGGGGTTTATAAATAAATACACATTTAAAACCCGACTCACTCTTGGATTCTGGGCCTCTTGCCGCCTCGGACCCAGACGAAAACCTCAGGATTTCACAACTGATGAACTGGAGTTCGCCCAGTTGGTTTGGATGGTGAGCAGAAAGCAACTAGGATGGAGTATTTTTCAGATACTTGTGCCAACTATTATTGGAAAATACCCAGCATCTGATTGATCTATCAGCAACGTGTTGGATTATAATTGTCCCATCACAACAACGTCTAGACCAGCCTTTCTCAAGCTGCGGTGCCCCCTAGCGGTCCACAAGGTACTGCAAGTAAACAACTGTTTATTTGCTGTGACATGAGCTCAAAGTGCGACACGTACATTTAGTTTGCCACAGAATTGTGTTTGAAAATAATAATGGATATTATTATACTATGGATGGATAGTGGATACAACCAGGATAAAACCAGGTCACTCAAAAGGAAAACTGAAAATTTCGGTGAAAAGAAAATAACGCCAGGATTACCTACATGTTATTTACATGATCGAAGGAAGTTAAATCATTTCTGATAAGAGTACTGATGTGACGTCCATGAGCGATTCGATTCTTTTGAACGAGTCTCAGTTGATGAGAACTGTTCTTTGTTTTTAAGACTTTACTTGTTTATAATGGTCTGCTTACATGTTAACAGCTATTGTTATTTTTACTTAGTTAAAAATGATTAAATCAGCAGATAAAGAAAATATTGATAGAAATGTGTAGATAATTTTTAATAGTGTAGAAGAGGATTTTTGTTTCCGCTAAATCAACTCAAGTCTATTTTTTTAAATTATCCTTCTGAATCACAAATTAGGAATGCACTGATCGGATATTGATATCCGATATTAATATTGCTGTTACGGTCGATAACTGGCACCTACTGATGTTCTATATATATTTCACAACCGTGAAATATTAGGGAAAAAACTCCACCAGAAAAAATAAATATTGATTGTTCATATTGACCCAGCTTTATTTACTGGGCCGATACCAAAATGTTAAAAAATGACTATCTGATGCTGGTGCTGATATATTGTGCATCTCTATTACAAGTAGAGATGATATTAACTGACACAACCCAACTTCTTTTTAAATTATGTGTTTGACATCATTGGGAAGTTAAGATCCCACACTTTCAAAATCTTTAAATAGCTCAAGTTGCCCCAAGTAGACTTGTTCAAGGTTTTGTTGTGGCCAGTCGCATTTACAAAACAGCATGTATAAGAACAAAGAAAACAATAATAAATGAGTTAAAAGATGTTATTAAGATGTTGTGTTATTGCGGGGCAATTTCAAGTTAAGTGGTGCTCAGCCTGAAAAAGTTTGAGAAACTCTGATCTAGCCGACCAGCTTTAGTCAGAGCCACAGCAGCGCATACCAACCGTCCGTTCCCTTGTAAGGCATCCTTTGTGGCGGACTGTATTTAGAGAAAATAGCTAATATTTAGGGACTGGAACTTGAAATGTTAGCTGGGCATCTATTTTAGACGGTCTTCATGAAGCCCTATACATAGCGCCAACAGTAAGAGGACCACATATAGGACTCAGGAGGAGAGACTGGCGTGTTGGTGGCAGCCGACCCAGTCAGAGAGGCGACACAAAAAGCTCTTTGGCTCCCTTTTTATCTTGTTTACCCCATCGAGTTGTCTCCAGGATGCTAGTGGTGTCTTTTATTGTTTTATTGTTTTGTTTTGTTTTTACAGGCAAGGCTGTAAATCTGTCACAGTGCATGATTGTCTGCCTATAGGTTTGGATACTTGTAGAAAAGATATATATTTTCATCTTCCTATTATCTGCCAGATCAAGCCCTGACTTTACCTTCAGTCAAGTCGAGTTTATTAATACAGAATCGTTGGATGTTATTGTTTACATCCGATTCTTTTACATGCTATCCATAGCTGCGCTGCTGCGGTAGAACAATCCCAATAAGAAAATGAAACCTGGAGATGTAGGTATTAATTTAGTGCAGTGCACCACAGCAGTGGGAAAAATACAGTAGAAAAACTGTTGAGCAACTCAAATATTCAAATCATATTCTTATTTTTATTCTCACGCTGTGTCAGCTTTGCTACACAGATTGGCTGCCATAGCAACTGACTGACAACAGCTCCACTAACATGTCAGGATCCAACACCCAAAAAACACGCAAACATTTCCCACGCAAAGAGCAGAGCTTTCAGTCTGTTACAGTTTTATGTTTTCAGGCTTTATGTGTATTTTGGCATTTTTAATAAGCGATCACAATGGTAGATTAGCCGCCGCTGCTATTAGCTAATCTAACACAGCGGTGATTGATTAGCTAATTTAAACCACAAAGCAAATTGCTTTATATCATAAAACATAAAAACCTCATAAAATCGTCGTACTGTCACCAATTGAGAAACCAGAGACACATTACATTTTGTCAATTACCTTCATCAAAATCATCAATACACATCAGATTGTTGATTAATGCATAATTGATTATGTATCAATAGCAATTCTAAACAGCTGGGTTTTTAGTCTAGATTTAAAGGAACTCTGTGTTTTGGCTGTTTTTTTTTTTCAAATACAAGCATAGTCATAATATTGCAAGAGCAAAATCATATTAGCAGAATAGTTATACTATTGATTGAAGAAAGTTGTTAAATTATGAGTAAAAAGTCATTTTAATAAGAAAAAAGGCTCAGCAAGTCTGGTTCTTTCTTTGAAATGAAAAGGTGTTTAAACAATCGTTTCAAAGTCCCGCAGCTGATAATTTGATTCTGATATGTTAAAATATGAAGTATTTTCTTATGTGTAAAACCAATACTAACTATAACTTTACAAGACCCTCAGTATTCATCATTTTAGTGCAATGGGATGAAGAGCTATTATACAATTCCGACTTTATTCTTGTGCAGCTTTATTTGTATTTAAAACACAAACCAAAAAACTTACTCCGGGCGTATTCCATCATAAGCAAGTCACTAGTTCGCAGAAAAAGACCACGAGACAAAGCCTCCCATTTTACTGTTAATGCAAAATGTTGGGCACTTTTCATCTCTTCTGACAAGCTGAAATATAAGCAATATTGTTCCAAAATTTGCACAATAAATGTTAAACTATATACTTGTAAACATTGTAAACATTACTAGTCAGCTTCTTCAGCTTATTGTTTTCCACTGACTAGTAATGTTTACAATGTTTAGTCTAAAATACACATCCCATTGTGAATCATTTGCACTTTTTCTCTTTCAGACTGAGTAGTCTTAATTAAATGTTACTGATTGACTTAATAAACTGAACTTGGAAATTGTTTTGAGACTTAGAACAACAAAACGGCGGTTTTGATAATCAGGTCAGACAATGCTGGAGCCAGTGGTGTGTACAGATGAATTATTAAATACTATCAAATTTGCAATAGTATTTAAATTCGGGGAGCGAATGCCACTGCGGGGGATCGGTGACGTGAAAATATTTATGCTCTTGTTATATTCTGTTTCTTCTTTGGATCACAATAAAGAAAACAGAAGCAACTTCAGCTCACTTCAGTCTAAACTGATTTAAGCAAGAACATTTGTTCTGCAGAACAAAGGAAGAGAAACCAGGACATCCAAATACATCAATATAAATATTAAAACAAAACTATTAGAACCCAGAGAAGCTCAGATTTTCATGTGAAGAAATTTCTGTGTCATATCAGAATGATAGAAAACATCAGCAGTGGTTTCCTTTATGGCTCCTGGAACACAGAGAATTACATTTAAAAAAGAAAAATGAACAAAACAGCAGAGACGTCAGAGCAATGAACCCTGGTCAACAATCAGAGAGAAATTTAATTGGGTTTGCAGAACTCTGCTGAGTCTCCAGTGGTATAACCAACCCAAACTCCAGCCAGTAGCGGCTGAGTGAATCTGGTCTGGACTCTGTGGAGGAGAGTCATGGATTCAGAGACGCTGTAGAAGGACAGAATACCTGCACTGTGATCCAGGTACACTCCGACTCTGGAGGAAACT
The DNA here is from genome assembly GCA_903067095.1 of Girardinus metallicus. Taxonomy (NCBI): domain Eukaryota; kingdom Metazoa; phylum Chordata; class Actinopteri; order Cyprinodontiformes; family Poeciliidae; genus Girardinus; species Girardinus metallicus. Next base: position 40,215 of record CAEGAE010054433.1, read on the forward strand.
GGACCTGAGAAGGAGGTCCAGATGTTGTTGTGACCAAAACTAAAACTGTGTTTGGAGCACTGTAATGCCCAAGATTTGTTATTAAATCCGAGTCCACATTCATTCCGCCATCCTGCTCTGCTGATATTCTTGTATGCAACTGCTACACGAACCTGTGACCCGTTCCACTCCATCTCCCAGTAACAACGTCCAGTCAGATTCTTTCTACTCAGAACCTGCCACCATCCAGTGAATCTGTCTGGATGATTAGAATAAGTCTGACGTTGATCCATCAGTGTCACCTTCCTGTTCCCCTCTGATAGTCCCAGCTCTGTGTTTGCTGTGTTTGGATCCAGAGTGATTTCACATGAATATTTTAAGACCCCATCTCTGCTCTTTGGTTGTGGTTCTGACAGTAGAACATCCACCTCAGTCACCATCAGAGAAATGTTTGTCCATGTGTCTCTCAGGATGTCCTGTAGTTTGTCTCTGAGCTCTGAAACAGCTGCTGTCACGTCCTCAAAGTGTCTCAGAGGACGGATCTTGATGCTGGATGAGTGTGTGGACTCACTGAGTGCTGGCAGTGAGGGGTAGTTGAGGAGAAACTGGTTGTGATCCTCTGTGTGTGAGAGCTGCTCCAGCTCAGCGTCTTTCCTCTTCAGCTCAGTGATCTCCTGCTCCAGCTTCTCCTGAACATCTTTGACTCGACTCACTTCAGTTTCCTGCTGGGATCTGATCTGCTGCTTCACATCAGAGCTTCTTTTCTGGAGGAGACGGATCAGCTCAGTGAAGATCTTCTCACTGTCCTCCACTGTTTTATCAGCAGAG
>CAEGAE010054438.1:0-17853 GCA_903067095.1 Girardinus metallicus
CCACCTGGAGACGGTTCCCCGCCAGGAAACGGCTCCCCACCTGTAGACGGTTCCCCACCTGGAGACGGTTCCCCGCCAGGAAACGGCTCCCCACCTGGAGACGGTTCCCCACCGGGAGACGGTTCCCCGCCAGGAAACGGCTCCCCACCTGGAGACGGTTCCCCGCCTGGAGACGGTTCCCCACCTAGAGACGGTTCCCCACCTGGAGACGGTTCCCCACCTGGAGACGGTTCCCCACCTGGAGACGGTCCTCATTGAAGGAGGATGGGTGACCGACATGCGATGACACCCACAATGCATGATGATTTCTTTAGAATCCAATCTTCCGGATCTTTTCTGGGTCAGAACCAGGACCATTGATATGACTTAAAAATTCACCCAAGTCTTAAAAACGGGGAACATTTTATAATAACTGGCTCAAAAACGGCAGCCATCTTGAAAAACGTCCGGTGGCTGATGGGAAATATGAAAACGTCCGAGCTGAGAGGTTAGCATGCTAATGTTTATGATTTTACAGGAATCTGCTGCTGCAAAAAGGTTTCCCAGTTTACAGCAGCATTTCTATCAGGTCAAAGGTCACCAGTGGGTGACCTGGAGGAGCAGATCTCTGCAGGTCACACCCTGGTGACAAATAACAGAACCAAGAACAAAGCAGAGCTGAGTCAGCGCCACGCACTGCGACCCTAAACAGGTCAAAGGTCATGATGAAGCTGAACCAGCATGACTGCCTGGAAGGGCTGACGGAGAAAGCATCTTCTCTGTAGAAACAAGATGGCCGCCGCACCGAGGTTAGCAGAGAGGAGACAAGATGGAGGAAACCAGACAAGCAACTGGAACAGCTGTTACCTGCTGGGAAGCACGGCGGGGGAGGGATGATGCTGTGGGCTGCAGCCACATGGCCTGGTGGTGCAGAACCATTAAAGTTGGACAGTTTGGAGCTGAACTTCCTCAGCATCATTCTGCGACATGAAAACGACCGGACCCCGGATCAGAACCCGCCTGTCCCCGTTGGTTCCGGTCCAAATTCGTTCTCTCTGTGGTGCAGCTGCAGCCGACATGCTGCTGCTATGAAAACATTTTATTACTTCATGTCACAAACTCTCATCCACAGGAAGTCAGGTTTACAAGTTAATGTTTATTACGTTAAAACACAGAAATAGATGCTAGATGTTCTGATGGACCAGAACCAGAGGTTCTGCAGAACTGCTGCAGACTGAATGGAATGCTGTGCTACTGCGCCCCCTGCTGGACGGACCTGTGAAACACCTGGGAACCAGGTCAGATGTCAGAACTTTGTCCATCGGATTCATAAAGTTTGACGTCATCAAATCATTAAAACTAAAAAACTTCAGATTCCTTTTTCCTCCTCACAGAACCGAAACGAGGCCTCAGAGGTTCTGAACCGCTGATCAGAACCATCCAGAACCAGGACGTGGTTCTGGGTCACTCTGTGCAGTAACACGAATGCCAGCAGGAATAACAGCGGCTCCGGTCCAGATTCGGTTCTCAGCCAGAAATCTGCAGCTGAGAACCGAACGCAGCGGATCGCAGCGTTCACGGAGCCACGGCTCTGCTTTTTATTTCAGGTAACAAACTTTCAGCTTAGCCCCCTCTGAACCAAACAGCGACAACAAGAAGCCTTGAACTGGAACCGGAACAGGAAGTGATGGGCAGAAGCCGCCGATCCTTCAGGCTCTGCTGTTGGACCCGCAGCCTGCAGGGGGCGCTTCAGGAGCAGGGTGGAGCGGGAGGAAGACCAGCCTGCAGTCCTGACAAGAAGAAGAGACAGGAAGCAGCAGGTGAGCTGAGCCTGACAGCTGAGCAGAGCGAGCAGAGCGCTGCAGCCTGACCTCTGCTGGCGGGGCGGGGTATGACAGGAAGTGCGGGATCATCAGCGGCCTGCACAGGTCGTCATACAGGCCGGCGGGGAGCGCAGGTAGGAACGGCAGGTGGAGCAGGAGGTCAGGGGGCGGAGCCAAGGAGGCGCGGGGCAGGGGGGAGAGGAACTGAGGAAGAGGAGGAGGAGGAAGACCTGGCAGGAGGAGGAAATGATCCTCATGTTAGGACTCTCTTATTAATTCTTATTAAAAATAAAATATGGAAACACAATATTTACTTCATTATTTAAAGCACTGATAATTTTGGTTGTCAGAAATTTCTGTAAAGCTGGAGTTAATAATTCTGTTGGCAAATATTGAAAACAAATTCAATTAATTCACATTCCCTCGTGTTTATCCCCAAAATCCCCAAAATGATGAATTATTATCCAAACAGAACTAAAGTTGAACTGAAAGCTGGTTGGTTATGGAGTGAAAATAGTCTCAAAATACATGTGTGTGTGTGTAGGGGTGGATCTGTGTGTGTGTAGGGGTGGATCTGTGTGTGTGTAACAGAGGATCTGTGTGTGTGACAGTGGATCTGTGTGTGTGTGTGTGTGTATCAGTGGATCTGTGTGTGTGTAGGGTGGATCTGTGTGTGTGTAACAGTGGATCTGTGTGTGTAACAGTGGATCTGTGTGTGTATCAGTGGATCTGTGTGTGTGAGGTTACACGTGTGGATGGTTGAATCTGTAAACCGTAAAAACAAAATAAACTTCCTGGCCTCCAAATGTTGAACAAGGACAATCAGGCCACCTGGTCCAAAACTGCATTGACGTTCAAAAATACCGAACGTCGTTTAAAAATAAGCTTTTAACTGAATATCGTGTTGGAAGTTCTTACAGGTCGGAACATCTCTGCCGTCCGGACCGGAACCGGGTTCTCCTCGCGGGTCCGGCCGCTGGTGCCGGACATCTGGACCCAAACCGTCCGGGTCCCGGGTCCCGGCGGCAGCAGCGGGGTCTCCCGCCGCCCTGCGACCGGGCCGCGGCTTCGGGTTCCGGGGCCGATCTCGGGTTCTGCTCAGGTTCCGCTGGAGCGCATTGACCTGGGTCCGCCGGGTGATCAGGCCGCACTTCCAGCACTCACAGCCGGAGAACGGGCAGCACCTGCTGTGGCCCTTCTTCCGGATGATGAAGCCGTGGTGCCGGCACCGGGAGCATTTGGGCTGCCGCGGTTCGGACATGGCGGGAATCAACCAGGCTGCTCGGGTTTACTTTTAAATCACCATCGAGTCTCTCGGTGGGAAAGTATCGATGTCCCACCGAGCCGACCAATCAGAGGCCGCCCTCGTCACCATGGTACCAGCTGCGGGGATTCCAACCCAGTCCAGGTGTGGAGCGGGGGCCAGAGGCCCCACGTGGGTCCCGGCGCCTGATTGGCTGGAATTCCGAAGCACGTGACCCTTTGGCTCCATCAAAACAATAATATGTAAAAATGGCAAATATATGGTCGTTTTATTAGTTGTTAATTGAACGATTTCATCGATGATGAAACATTAGCCTTTCTAAATAAAGTGAATAAAATATTAACAGTATCTCAATGTGTTGCTGGTCGTCAAAACAGATAAACCTCAAACTTTGCTGGACTTTAATTCTTTACTCAGATTTAGCCACAATAAACATTCATCTTTACGGATTTTCATTCTGTGCAGCAGTATCTTTTATTTCTATGCATTTATGCAACACGTGGGCTCAGTGAAAACTCCACAGCTGCAGGTCAAAAATCTGATTTTATGGACAATATAGAACTAAATCCACATTTCAGCAAAAGCCTCAGATTGAGAAGGTTGCAGGTATCATCCTCTGTTGTGGCCGAACTAAAGTATAATCCAAAAAATACTGAACATCATCACTTGTAATCTCCAAAAATAAAATCATTTAAGATGTAAAAATCTGATCAAAGTTGTACTTTTTAAGTCGATTTAGTTTGGTTTGGTCTGACTCTGTGCTGTAAAGTTAAAGGTTTCAGATGAAATCATCTGCTGGACGTTCAGGTTCAGAAAGCACGGCAGCTTTAAATGGTTCATCCGCTCATCTCTCCGTAGCGACCGATGACAGGGTGAGTCATTTATGTAAAGAGCTTCATTTTCAACAAACTTAAAGACATGAAGCACAAACACAACCAACCGCATATTAACAAATCTTATGCAGAATATTTTAAGAAAACATTTTTTTGTGGTTTTCTTTTTCATAACTTCTATAAAAAAGCAGAAATTTTAAGCATACGAGACTTTAAATCATTAAAATCTCCAAAATATGAAAAATATTATTTGCTAAAAATATTTCAGGTTAAAAGAAAAAAATGCAAAAGTATAAATCTTTAATATTTTCACATATCTGGGAAGCAGATTATTCTTTTGTCCAAAGAATCTAAAGTTTGCCTTTAATCTGTATGACTTAATAGGAAATAAATGACATTATTATAACGATTATCTGTTTAAAATGAAAAATGTGGCAATTTATCATATTCTTAATGTTGATTCTAGGAAGTAGACTCCTACATTTTTGACAATAGAAATAATAATAATAATAATCATTCACTACTTTGTAGAAATGTAACTATTCTTAACAGTCTTTAAGGGTCAAATCCCCCAAAATATTCTTTTATTTTAATATTGTAAGTTGATCGATATTTAAAGTGGAAAACATAAAAATATGTCATTTCAACAGCCGTTTGTGAGACGTGGACGTCTTGTTTGATCTTTTTAAGTTGAATACATTTATTAGAAAAACTAAACCTTATATGTTTACTTTAGCAGTGATTTTTCAGTCTTTATTCATACAGCAGACAAAACAACAATAAAGAAACAGATTAATTCTTTTCATTTTTGTGTTTATTTACAGGCTTAAGGTGTAACAATAAATGTTCTCGTCCCATTTAGTTATAAATACACCAAACGAGGCTGGGTGACTCCTCTCTCAAACACATCCTTCAAACCTCAAACACAGCAAAAAAAATAAGCTTTTAAAGGATATAGCTTTTATACGTTAGTAAATCATGCAAAGCAGAAATACAGAGTATGAAAATAAAAGGAGCTATAGCTCAAATGTGCTGCTTTACAAAGAAGATCTACCATCAAACGAGGCTGTAGTGACAAATATAAAAACTGGCTGAGCTGCGAAGCTCAAAGATCTTTCTCAAAGAAATGTTTTTACTAATCGCCATACGTCGCCTGGGACATAAAAAAGTCAATGTTATGATCTTAATCTTGGCTAATATGTTTGGGTGTTTCTTCTGCAGCCAGACTGGAAACCAGCTCACCTTTCAGTCAGGCACCAGTTTGAGGTCTGCAAAAGGCGAGGAGCGTTAGCTAAGCAAGCAGACCGAGCAGCAGAGCAGGGAGTTTCAATCCTGAGGAGCAGCGTCCACTGGAGTCCAGCGCTGACGTCTGAGCAGAGAGACCAGCTGACGGCTGAAGGCGGTTCCTGGAACGGAACAAAACATCAGATTCCAACAATCTGGCATCAGATCAGAAATGCTTCTCTCTAGATTTACCTTTCTGCCATCCAGAACAGCAGGGATTTATTGGTGTTGGTCAAAGTGTCCCCAGGTCTCTCTTGCTATGTGTCCATCTCACAGTGTGTACATGTTGCTCCAACTGCAGGGTTTATGGTTATGAAGTTGGGTTTATAGTGTAAATATGGCAGTGTGGCCCATGACAGAGAAGATCTTGAAGCTTGGCGTTCTTGAGGCAGACTATCGATAGACTCAACATTCTGCTCTGCAGAGAAGCTTTTTGTCCTTTCAGAAATATACACATGTTCAGAAACCCTAGTTTGTACATCCAATCTGGTTCTGCTAACAATTTTTCTAGGAAATAAATGAGTGTTTCTGGAAGACTAGATGCTTATTTTAAAATGGTTAGTCAGTTAGGCTGTGGGTGGTCGGCTGTACTGCTTACAGTACATGATAATGGATCTGATGAGGTGCCATACAGTGTAAAATATACAATAAAGTGAATGAATATATTGGTGGAAAAAGGAAAGTTTTGTAACACCCCCATGCAGAGCAGAATCTTTATTCCACAGGGATGCAGGCATCTGGTGAGTGCTGCTCCGCCTCCTGCTCAGTACCGCCGGCTGTAGCTCGGCGAACCGTAGGATGATGACGAGAAGGTTGTTGTGAAACTTGACCCTGTGGCATCAAAGCTTCCTCTCCTGGAGCCGGATCTGGAGCCGGTTCTGGAACCAGAGCGGGATCCGGTCGCAGAGCCAGAGCCGCTGATGCTATAAGGGCTGTAAAGGCCTTTGGTGGACTGAGACGAAGCTTCGAGCAGCCGCAGGCCGGTTCCCTCCTCGATCATGCTTCTCTCCATGGCGTCCTTGTAGGATATCTTGAGCTTGGTTTTGGGGCAGGTGAGGTACTTGGAATACGCGCTGACATCTCGTAACTTCTGGGCGGTGCGGGCGTCTAAGGTGCCCTTCTTCACAGCCTCGTCAATGGAGACTCTACCAGAAGCATCTGGTTCAATCAGCCCACCGGTGAGATACTGGACCTCAAGGAACCGCTGTCCAGCTTCATAGTAAAGCCATCCTTTCTTCAGAGCTTGAGCAGCAGACATTTTGCTTTTAGTTCGGGGATCTTCAAACCCATTGTGCGCCTTCTGTGCTAAACTGATGCGGTCCACCATGATCTTATCCACCAGCCCTTTATTCATTGCATCAGCCACAGAGAACTTCTCTCCTGTGTTTGGGTCAATGATCCCTCCAGTGCAGGCCTGAGCTTCCAGGAGCCTTTGACCTGTTATGTTGTCCACAAGATTTCGGTGAATGGCCTCTGTGATGGAAACCTTCTCCAGTGTGTCTGTGTCCAGGATCCCGGCCACAGGCCCGGTCTCCTCAGTTGGGTCGTTCCATGTGGTTGCGGGTGTTTTTATGGAAGGCACCGGGCTGGCGGTGTAGGAGGAAGAGGAGCCAAAGGAGGATGAGCGTGATCTACTGCCGCTCATGTTTCCAGACAGCATGTCTGCGAATTCTGTGATGGACAGGGTTCCGGCTCGGTACTGATCCAGAGCAGACTTATCTATCAGGCCTCTTGTGATGGCATCGTCAATGTCATATTGCCGTCCAGACCTTCTGTCAATGATCATGGACTTTACCACTCCATCTGAGGAGGTTATCGTTATCTCCTCCCACTCACACTCCTGCTCTGAAAGCTCTATGTAGGTCTGGTGATCAATCAGACCTTTTTGGTACGCTTCATAAACGGACATCTCTTTGCCTGATTCTGGATCAACAATGACAACCCTTCGCTTACGAACCGAAGACTTGGACGACGTCTTCCTCTCGCGTTTCTTCTCTTTCAGCAGCAGGAGACGAAGGCCGGTCTCTGGGTCTGTCATGCATCTCTCCATCAGCTGCAGGTAGGTGAGGTTTTCCTCTGTGTTTGGGTCAAAGAAGCCCTTTGTGTCATCAGAGGGATCAGTGAGAATCGTGTTCATTTCCTCATCAAAGAGGCCACGTTCATATGCTGTTTCAACGGGCAAACGGTGGCTCTCCTGGGGATCGATGATGCCCCCTGTAGCGATCTGGGCCTCCAGCAGCCGAATGCCATGGTCTTTCAGAATCAGATTCTTTTTCATAGCCTGGAATAGAGAGACTACCTGGCCAGAGTAAGGGTCTCTGTAGCCTGTGACGGCTCGTTCAGCTGAGAGGAGTTTGTCTTTAAACTCTGGGCCAACAACGGCCATTTTAACAGCCTCTGTGACATTCAGTTTCAGGTTCTTGATGGGGTCAATCACATATCCTGTAGCAGCTTGAGCTTCGAGTAGCTCAAAGGCGGTTCCTGGCCTGATCATGTTCTTCTTCATTGCTTGGTAAATAGAAAGACGGTCTTTGGTAGATTCGACATAAACGCCTGCTATGCAGCTGGTGCCCTCAAGGTATTTCTGCAGATCTCTGCTGACCTCCTCCACCGTGATGATGCCTTCAATGAGCTCGTTGTAGGTCTTCTGGTCAATAATCTGTGAACGGAGGAGCTCATCTGCAGGGATAGTTTTTCTGAGACCCTTGAAGAGAAGTCGTCTGTCTGCCAAGGAAAGCAGCCGGAGTCCACTTTCTTTATCAACTCTGCACCTCTTCAGCAGCTGAGCGTAAGTCTGTTTCTCATCCGTCGTTGGGTCAATGTAATCTCGGATGTCCGCTGTAGGTTCAGTTATCCTGTCAAGGGTTTCTTTGTTAATGTAGCCACGCTGCATGGCCACATCTAGGGGAAGGTGGAAGTAGTACTCCGGATCCATAAGTCCTCCAGTGGCATTCTGGGCTTCCAAAAGCCTCAAGGCATATTCTTCGGAAATCAGGTCTTTCTTCATGGCCTGGAAGAGAGAAATGACTTTTCCGCTGTATGGATCCTTGTATCCTGTTACTGCACGCTCAGCTGAGAGCAGTTTGTCATGGATCTCAGGGCCAACAAGGCCCTTACGTACAGCTTCATCAACGGTTAGGAGCTCATCTTTTACAGGGTCGATCATGAATCCTGTTGCTGCCTGTGCCTCAAGAAGTTTCACAGCAACTTCAGGCTTAATCTGGCCGTTCTTCATAGCCTGGTAAATGCTGATTTTAGGAGGACTGTCTGACATGATTCCCGCAATGCAACCTGTTCCAAAGAGGCACTGCTTCACTGATGGCATCTCCATCACCTCCTGGACGCTCATCTTCTCCTGTTTCAGGAGGTTGTACGTCTGCAGGTCAATAATCCGAGCGTTGTACAGCTCCCCCATAGTAACCCTTCTCCTGATCAAGTCACATGACATGCTCTGCTCCAGCTTCAGAGTTTCTCTTTGCTCAATGATTTCGATGATGATGATGATCATCCTTTCCTTTGTGATTTGGCCCGAGCGGTATTGCTCCAGGAGCTGCCGCCTCTCCTCTTCAGGAAGCATGTTTGAGTTCATCACCTCCCAGATGGTCAAGCTCTTTCCTGCAAAGCTCTGATGAGGGATCTCAATCTGAGTAGTGGCTAGGTCTTGTTGAGCTTGCTCCTCTGTGTACTCATAGGACTTCTCAGTCACTGCAGGAGCTTCAACTTTTGACAGAGGCAGGTAGCACAGACCGGTGATGGGGTCTCTTCTGCATTTCTCCAGCAGTTGGTTGTAAGTTACCCGTTCATTGGTGTTGGGGTTGGTGAAGCCTTTGATGTCGCCTGTCTGTTCGCTAAATGATTTCAACATTTCTTTACTGAAGAAGCCACGCTGGATGGCTGCGTCGTTGGGGACCCGGTGGCTGCTGACTGGATCGATTATTCCACCAGTTGTGATCTGAGCTTCTAGAATAGGAATAGCATGCTCCCTTAACACCAGTTCCTTCTTCATGGCCTGGAACAGGGAGATCTTGTTGCCTGTATATGGGTCTTTGTATCCTGTCACTGCTTTTTCAGCTGATAGTAGTTTCTCATGAAGCTCAGGACCAACAACTCCAGCCTTCACAGCATCATCCACAGAATATTTCTGTTTTTTTACTGGATCGGTTATAAATCCAGTACCAGCTTGGGCCTCAAGAAGAGCCAGTCCAGTGCTATGCTGTAAAACACGCCGTTTCATAGCCTCATAAATGCTTAACTTCTCATCTGAGCCTTCCATGGCAACGCCATCGATGCGGTCAGTGCCATGCAGGTACTTTCTGACTTTGTCAGTCTGACCAACCTCTTTGGGAGCCTTCTTACCCTGCTGGAGTTGGTCAAATGTGGCCTTGTCAATGATGTTGGAATCAAACAGAGAGCTGGCGGTGACTGGTTGTCTCAGGCCTTCAAAACAAGCTTCTTCCTTTATTTTGTCTTCTTTTTCATCAATGGTTGTTATCACAATCTTTATGAGCTTCTCGATTGTTACCAGTCCCATCCTGTACTGACGGATCAGCTCCAGTCTCTGTTCCTCAGTGATGTATTTAGAGTTTATGATTTCCCAGATTGTTACTTTTCTTCCTTTGAAGGGTCCATATTCCAGCTCCATTGTCTTCTGGCTTAGGGCCTCTTTCGTTTTGGCCTCAGTCATGTGTTTGTCCTCCTTAGGCTTTGGAGCCTTCTTTGACAGAGGAAGTAATGGCAATCCAGTTTCTTTGTCTGTGACACATTTATACATGAGTTGTGCATAGGTGGCATCCTGTTGTGAGTTGGGATCATAAAAAACTTTTGTCTCGTCTGTGTTTTGATTCAGAGTCTTGTCGATTTCTTCATCAAAGTATCCTCGCTTGCAGGCGACCTCATTAGGGATGCGGCAGCTTTTAATGGGATCGATAACTCCTCCTGTTGAGAGCTGAGCTTCCAGCAGACGGATGCCTTGGTCTTTCTTTACGAGACCTTTGCTCATGGCTTCAAAAATGGACACCCTTTTCCCTGTGTAGGGATCTCTGTAGCCGCTGACGGCTCGCTCTGCTGACAGGAGGCGTTCGTGCAGCTCTGGACCAACAAGACCTGATTTAACAGCTTCGTCAACAGGCATACGCTCATTTTTCACAGGATCCATCATAAATCCTGTTGCCGCTTGAGCTTCAAGGAGATTCACTGCAGTCTCTGGGGAGAGTAATTCCTTTTTCAAGGCTTGATAGAACGACATTTTCTCTTTGGTTGGCTCATTCAGGAGACCTGCGATGCTGGGCATTCCTTGCAGAGCCTTCTTCACAGCATCCATCTCAGAAACTTCTTTAGCCGAGATCTTCCCATTGCTCAGCTTGTTGAACAAGTCTTTGTTTATAATCTTCGACTCTAGCAGCTCAGTGGCGCTTACTGGAGCCCTCAGACCATTGAAGACATTTCCACTGTCCTTCTCCTTGTCTTCCACAACAGTGATGACGATCTTGATGACCTTCTCTACAGTGATCTTGCCTGTCTTGTACTGACGGATCAGTTCTCTTCTTTGCTCCTCTGTAAAATACTCTGAATTTATCACCTCCCAGATGGTGACGGCCTTTCCTTTAAACTTTCCAAACGGAACATCAACATTGGATCTGCTGAACACCTCTTTAGTCTCCATATCCGTGTAGGTTCTGTCTCTCTGACCGGCCCTGTCCGTCACAGGTAACATCAGTAGGCCGGTGTCTGGGTCTTTGGTGCATTTCTCCAGCAGCTGTTTGTAGGTGAGTGGCTCCTGAGAGCTGGGGTCAGTGAATAACTTGGACTCTTCACTGGGATCCATGAGTTTCTTGTTCATGTCTTCATCAAAGTGGCCTTGCTTGTAAGCTGCCTGAAGCGGGATTCTGTGACTGTTGATGGGATCCACTATCCCACCCGTGGCGAGCTGCACATCCAGGAATTTGGTGGCTTGCTCTTTATCAATGAGGCCCTTCTTCATGGCCTCAAACAGAGAGATTCTGGCTCCAGTGTAAGGGTCTCTAAAGCCAGTGGCTGCGCGCTCAGCAGAAAGCATCCGGTCATGGAGCTCAGGCCCAACTAGCTCCTCCTTAACAGCCTCATCTACAGACAGAAGTTTATTTTTCACCGGATCAACAATGAAGCCTGAAGCTGCTTGAGATTCCAGAAGCATGGCAGCAGAGTCCAGAGTGATCTTGTTTTCTGTCATGGCGTTGTAGATGCTCATCTTCTCCTTAGATGGAGTCAGGATGCCTCCAATGCAGTTCTGGCCCTTCAGACACGATCGAACTTTGTCTGTCTTTTCCAGCTCCTGCACGGTGACTTTGCCTTTTCTTAGTCTGTCCATCTCCTTCTTGGTCAGGACACCCAGGTCAAAGAGTCTCTCTGCAGGAACTTTCTGTCTGATTCCATCAAATGCGTAGGGAGATCCTCCATCCTTCTTCACCCCGTCCGCTTCGACAGCACCATTCAGAACCTTTCTGGTTGTTCCCACCATCGTCATGGAGACCAGCTGCTCCTCGGGAACGTCGTCCGTCTGAATTTCCATTTCCTTAGTTTTGGTCGTTCCCGTTTTAGAAGCTCCTTCCAGGCTCTGGAGTTTCTCTCTGAGCTTCTTGTTCTCGTCCTCCAGGAGTTTCTCCTGTTCCAGCCTCTTCTTCTCAAGCTCCTCCATCTCCTTCTGCTTGGCTTTCATCTCTTCTTCTGCCTCTTTCTGCTTCTTCACAGCCTCGTCCATCACAGCCTGCAGCTTCTTCCTCTCCTCCTCCATGAGAGCGCCCTGGCGCTCCTGTTCTTCTTTGAACGCCTTGGCCTTCTTCACCTCCTCCTCATACTGCTTCTCCAGCTTCTTCTTCTCGTCTTCAATGGCTCGCTCTCTCTTCAGCAGCAGCTCCTTCTCACTGAGGAACGACTGTTGAAGGATGACCTTCTGCTGCTCAATCTGCTCCTGCTGGGAGGTCGCCATCTGTCAGATGAAAGGAAGATAAAGTTAGTGAGAGAAAATCACTCATGACTTCTAGTCATGAACTTAACATCAATATCTCATTAGTTTCTGTATTTTAATAGCTCTACCTGCAGGGTTTTCTTCTGCAGCTCCTCAGCATCTTTTCTCAGCTTCTTCTTCTCGTCCTCCAGCTCAGCGATGGCTTTCTTCAGATCATCGGCCTCTCTGGTGCTCTGCAGCCTCTGCGTCTCCAGCTTCTGCACCACAGTTTGCGTTGCCTGTTTTTCGGTCTCCTGCAGACGAGCTTTAGCTTCATCGGCTTGCTTCCTGAACTTCTTGGCCTCGTCCTCGGCTTTCGTCTGGGCGGCGCTGAGCTCTATGACTCTAAGCTTCAGCTTCTCGGCCTCGGCAGACGCTTTCAGCTGCCTGGAGCGCTCCGCTTCCAGAGACTTCTGGAAGTCTTCGGTGTCCTTATGGAGGCGCTGCTGGATCTGCTGTTTGTCCTGCTGTAGTTTTTTAGCCGTCTCCTGGGCTTGGTCTTTCAGCTTCTGCAGCTCCTCAGCTTCAGCCTTCAGTCTTGTGGCCTCCTGGATGGCCTGCATCTTCTCCTTCAGCATCTTCTCAGCGAGCGCTCTCTGCTCAGCAAGGTCTGCCTCGGCCGCCTGCCTCTGCCTGGCTGCATTTTCAGCCTCCACTGCGAGCCGAGCGGCCTCTGCTGCCAGGTGCTGCATCTTCTCGGCCTCCTCCTGGAGCAACTTCTGGGTGTTGTCTTGGTCCTTCTGCATGAGGAGGCGGTTTTGCTCCTCGATCTTCAGTTTGACTTTGAGGAGCTCGTCCATCTGATTCTTGACTCTGCAGAGCTCTTGTTCCACCTGTGCTTTTTGTTTGACGGCGTCGTTGACTTCTCCTTTAACTCTCTGCAGCTCAGCATCCAGAAGCGCCTTCTGCTTGTCTGTTTCCTCCAGCTGCAGCTTGACGGCTGAAAGCTCCTTCTCTATCTGAGACTTCTGCTTCAGCGCCTGCTCCGCCTCCTTCTTGTGTTTGGCCATGTCTGCATCTGCCTGCTGCTTCTGCTGCAGCGCCGCAGCTTCGGCCGCAGCCCGCCGCGATGCCTCCTCCTCTGCTTCCTTCCTCAGTCTCTCTGCATCTCGTTGAGCCTTGGCCTGTTTCGCGGCTTCTTCTTCTGCAGATTTTTTCTGCTTCTCGGCCTCCTCGGCTTTCCGGCGAAGCTCCGCTGCCTCTTTCTCTGCCTTCTCTTTGGCCTTGTCAGCGGCTTCGGCGAGCTTCTTTGCGTTGTTAAACTCGTCTCTGAGCTTCTCCTGAGCGAGGACGTCCTCTTTGTTCTTGCTCAGGACGTTTTGGGCCTTCTGCTCTGCAGCGATGCATTTCTGCGCCGCCTCCTTGGCCAGGACCACCTGCCTCTCCGCCTCTTTCTCGGCGTTGCTCCTCTGCTGGTTGGCTTCCTCCGCCTTCTTCTTGAGTCGCTCCACTTCCTGCTGAGCGGCCTTGCATTGGCGAGCTGCTTCTTCTTCTGCTGCAGTGATCCTCTTCACCTTCTCCTCAGCTTCCTTCCTCTTCTTCTCCTCCTCTGCTGCCAGTTGTTTCAGTTTCTCCGCCTCTTCTTCGGCCTTCAGCCTGCTCTTCTGCGTCTGCTCCGCAGCGTCCTTCAGCTTCTTCAGTTCCTGCTCCAGGGTGGACTTCTCCTTCGCTGCTTTCTCAAAGTTGAGCCTGATGATGCGGATCTCCTCCTCCACTACGGTCTTCTGCCTCAGAGTTTCCTCCACCACCGTCTTCTGTCTCTCCAGCTCGGACTCGGATGAGCCCCTCAGCTGACTCATCTTCTCCTCGATCTGCTGCTTGTGCTGGGCGGCCTGGTCCTCCAGGAGCTTCCTCTGATACGCCTCTTCTTCAGCCTTCCTCTTCAGCCTCTCGTTCTCGGCCTCCTTGGCCTTCAGGGCGATCTCTGCCTGCGTCTTCACCTGCGTGGCCTCGTCGATGGCAGCCAGCTTCTCCTTGAGGATCTTCTCTGCCTCGGCCCTCTGCTGTGCCGCCTCTTCCTCAGCCCTCTGCCGCTGCCTCTGGGCCTCCTCGGCGACGGCTCGGAGCCGCGCCGCCTCTTCGGCCAGCTGCTTCATCTTCAGAGCCTCTGACTCCAGCAGCTGCTTGCTCTTCTCCGTCTTGGACAGCGTCTCCTGCTCAGCTTTGACCTTCATTTGCAGCAGGGTGTCCATCTCTCCGCGGACCCTGGCCAGCTCGTCCTCCAGCTGTTTCCTCTGGCTCTCTGCAGAGCTGACCTCGTTCTTCAGCCGCTGCAGCTCGCCGTCCAGCAGCGCCCTCTGCTGGTCGGCGTGCTCGAAGTCGACCTTGAGGCGAATGCACTCCTGCTCGGCAGACAGTTTCTGCTGAGCAATCTGCTCGGCGAACTGCCGCTGCTTCTCCAGCTCCTTCTCAGCGCTCTCCTTCTGCTTCAGTGCCGCCTCCTCCGCCTTGGTCCTCCGCTTGGCGTCTCGCTCGGCTTCGACCTTCTGCCGCTCGGCCTCCTGCTGAGCCTGGCTTTTCTTCTGGGCTTCCTCCTCGGCCTGCAGCCGTAGGCGCAACGCCTCGTTGGCTTTTTGCCTCCATGTCTCCAGCTCCTGCTCCGCCCGCTGCCTGGCTCTGTCGGCTTCGTCCTGCAGCTTCCTGAGCCGCTCGGCTTCCTCCTGCAACTGTAGCACCGCGCCCTGCTCCTTCTTCAGCGACTCCTCCAGCTGGGTGGTCTTCTCGGTGGACAGTGAGGCCTTGGTCAGCACCTGGGTGGCAGCGCTCCGCTGTGCCACCTCCTCCACCACCTTGACCTGCCTCAGCTGCTCCTCCTCAGCTTGCTTCACGCGCCGCTCTGCCTCCTCCGCCTGCATTTTGAACCTCTGCAGCTCCTCCAGGGCTTTCTGCTTCTGCCTGGCCGCCTCCCTCTCGGCTTCTGCTTTGCGCTTCAGCTCTTCCTCTGCGGTTTTCTTCTTCTGGGTCTCCTCTGCCACCTGCCTACGGAGCCGCTCCGCCTCGTCCTGAGCGGCCCTGCGGAGCGTGTCGGCCTCGGCGGCCCGGTCCCTGAGGCTCTGCAGCTCGGACTCGGCGGAGGTTTTCTGCCTCACGGTGGTCTCCAGCTGGATGCGGACCAGGCGGATCTCCTCCTCGATCTTGAAGCGGCTGTCCAGCGCCTCCTGCAGCTGCTGGCTCTTGGACCTGGCCTCCTGCTCCGACAGACTCCTCAGCTGCTGCAGCTCCTGCTGGATGTTCTTCTTCTGCTGCTCAGAGTCGGCGGCCGCGCCCTGCCTCCTGCTGGCCTCCTGCTGCATCTGCAGCTTCAGCTCCTGCGCCTCTTGCTCTGCTCTGGCTGCCGACTGAGCCTGAGCTTCAGCCAGCCGTTTCTGCTTGTCCAACTCGGCCTGAACCTCGGCCAGCTTCCTCCTTTCCTCTTCTTTCAGCTGCTCGGATGTTTTCTGGTTGGGTTGAAGGAGAGAGGACCAAGATTAGAGCTACAGAAACACACGGAGGCTTTATGTCCTCCATTCGATCATTTCTAGGAGGTTTTCTGAAGAAACAAGAGAATCTGGCTTTAAACAAGTTTAATTTAGTGAAGAAAGAAAATCAACAAACATGACATTTTTATATCTTCAGATAAAGAGAAAAAATGTGGTTTATTTCTCACTTCTCATCAAATATTAATAAAAATATTTCAAGATGTTTTATTTTAACACAATAAAACTCAAGATAATGACGACATATTTTGTCATCTTAAGATATTTATTTCAGGAAAAATCAATAAATCTGGTAAAGTTTAAAATATGAAATCATCTTCAGATAATTGTTTCTTCAGTTTTCTTAAATAATAATCTGAAGATAACGAGATAATTTCTTTCCAAGGAAAACATAAATGAAATGTTTTTCTCATTGTTTCATCATCTACAGGAAATATCTCCTTCCTCTTCACACCAGGTTCTCATTTCCTCCTAAGAAAGAGGAAATATCAGAAGATGAAAGTTTTTTGGAGGAATTTGAAAATCTTTTAATCTATAATTGATTAATTTTCAAATAATTTATTGTCCCAAAATGGGGAAATATTTTGGGTAGCGGAGAACAAGATTCACAAATAAATATCTTAAATACAAAAAAATGCTTTTTTGGAGAAAAAAATTTTTTCTCTAACTTTCTTTGTCAATTCTTGGTTTACTGACAAAATATCTGAATATTATCAGAAAAACAACCAGAAAATATCCCAAATATTGACAATTTTTCCAGGAATCGTTTCCTCGTGTTGAGATAACATTTTTCTGTAAATAAGAAAACAGACTTTCTTCTTATGAAACTTTATTTTGTTTTCTTGTGTAATGAGGACGTTATCAGAAGGATGTAAAAAGTTTTTCAAAGGTTTTATTGGCTCTTTATTTGATAGTGAATTGAAAGGAAAGTGAGTAATAAGAGAAGCAAAGGTCACCCGGCCGGGAATCGAACCAGCGACGGTCTCAGTGTGTGGGCGGTGCTGAACCGCTACAACCACTGCACCAGGAAGGAAATTAAGTTTTAAACATTTTCTTTGGGGAAAAGTTATTTTTAGAGGCGTTAAAGCAGTGCTGTTTTGGGTCGGTTCAAGGACCTTTGACCTTTTAAAGCTCCGATGGGCGTTGACGGTGCATTCAGGAACCATCTGTAAACTACTGAGTTTCTGGTTTTATCTTTTTATCCCATCCAGCAGAACCTCTTAGACCCGTTTAAAGCTGAGGAAGGAAATCCATTCCGAGAAATCAGGTTTTGTTCAGAAAACGAAGGTCAGTGGACCCACGGCGGGCCCTGCAGGCCCGGCGTCCTGCATGGTCCAGTTCTGTCCTGGTTTCACTCACCTGGCTCATTAGAGGAACTTTGACCTGCTGAGGAGGAAGTTACCACCAGCAGGGAGGAACTGGAACATGCAGGACCCACTGCGGCTCCACTGACGTAGAGAAACTGACGCTTTGCTTCACTGGCTGTTTCATTGTTAATGTGAACACAGAGCGCAGGCAGCAGATTAGGATTACAGTCTGATCAGATCATGTCCAGTATGTGGGTGATCTGCATCTGGTCCAGCTGATTTCTGAATCATAAGTTGAGTTCTTGCTGCAGTCAGACGTTTCTCTCATCGCTCCAGCCGTTTCCTGGATTTCCTCCTTTAAGCGAAAGTCGGCCTACAGGCAGATTCTGGTACCGGGTCAGAACCAGAAATCAGCACCGTTCTGTTTGGTTTCGCACAAACCTCCAGATATCTGGAGCTTCATCTGCTCCAGATACATGTAAATTAATACATGTAGTAATTTACATGTATAAATACATGTAAATTAGTACAAATACCTGGACGTCTGCCGCCACGTGAAGCAGTAACCATGGCAACGGCCTTGTTTGCAGCAGAATAAGTATTTGTAATGATTATTATCATAGATTTTATTTAAAAGGTGCTTTCAGGGCACAAAAATAAAAATAAATGAAATTAAACTAATAAAGACTCGCAGTGCAGATGCTGCTGGAGCAGCAGAGCCTCCAGCCGGGATTTAAGGACACCAGGACCGGGACCGGTACCAGTACCGGTACCGGTACCGTCAGAGCTCCAGGATGATCCGTCTGGATGAACCATCAGATCAATACGATCTCTGATCAATCCTCTGAATCCTCCATGTTCTCCATCAGAGCCAAAGCTCCTCAGGTAGCGGCTCACCTTGATGC
>CAEGAE010054443.1:0-26655 GCA_903067095.1 Girardinus metallicus
TACATGTGTCATCATGGACATACAATCCACGATGACACTGGTGTTGTCAAGACAGTTAAAAATTTAACTATATTAATAAATATATATATATATATATATTTTGAAGCTATTAACTCATGTCCTTCACAATAAGGTGTTATCCTCAGAGAGCAAGCAACACATGAGTTTCAGGTCAAACAATTGAATTTAGGATTAATCTAAAAATGCATTTTTGATACGAGACCTTAAAAAACACTTTCTATAAGGGATTCATTTGTTATTTCCACTAATTCTTTGCCTAAACTGAGAAGCATTACTTTGCTCATTTAGTTGAAATGTCAGTAAAATAAAAGAGCATTTGTAGAGATATGTCAAATATACCGTAAAGAGGTTAAAAATGCAATTTTTATATCAAATTCCAATCTAGGTGACCTGACAAAATTTATATGTTACTTTACGGTTTAAAGCTTATGAACCATCTCTTAATATAAAAAAAAAAATCCTGATTTTTTTCAGTAAAGAATCAATAAAGTAAAATTATATGTCAATGGCATTAAAATTAACCAAGTGTCTCAATGTTAAGGTGTTCTTATAAGTATCTAGGTTCTTCTGAATGTCACCTGCAAATTGCTTTTGTTTTTGGAAGCTTAGGAGAAAAGCGTGTAGAAGGAGGATGTGCAAATTAAAAAAAAAAACATCCAACCAGAACCAGAACAAGTAACTGAAAACAACATCATGGTGCAGCCATTGTACAATCCTTTATATCTGAATGTAAACATGAATCTAAACTGAAGAGTACTGAAGGGAATACTGAAGAACAATGTCAGCACGGTGACCCCTTTTTGCACTATATTATCGCTGCCTGAAAGACAAAGTGTTTCCAAAATTACAATAAATGGAATTTTTACATCAACACTAAATAAAATGACCGTGCAAATTGAAAGGGGGTACTAATGTTAACACCACATTTCTACTCACTGTCTGCAGTCTCCCTCAACCCTACGGAGTGCTAAAAACCTGTTAACTTTGACAGCGCTATTTTAAAGTCCTATTACCCAATAAAACATCACCCTTGGTGAAGTTGCAATTACATGCAACAATCTGGTACAAGGTCTGCACGACAAAGGGTAAATGTTGTTATCTGACAGCGGGCTGGAGGCTATGTGCACACATTCATGTTCAAGTTATTTTAT
Organism: Girardinus metallicus; assembly: GCA_903067095.1. Classification (NCBI taxonomy): domain Eukaryota; kingdom Metazoa; phylum Chordata; class Actinopteri; order Cyprinodontiformes; family Poeciliidae; genus Girardinus; species Girardinus metallicus. Next base: position 1,173 of record CAEGAE010054443.1, read on the forward strand.
TGTAATAAGCGAGCCTGTTACGGTTGATGTCAATGCCGATGCGTTTCATTTTCTCCCCCCTAAGCGAACCCTAAACATGCCCACAATTTCATACAGGTGTCTGTAGGTATCGACAGCTCAGAACATTGTGGCAAAAATGGCAAAATCCTGCAACATTTTCCCAATTTTACAGCTGGAGTCTTCAGCAATAATGTGTTAAAATACATAAATACATAAATAGCTTGGCATTGGGTTTTTTTTTTTTTTTAGTTTTGGTCACACAATCAAAATGCAATCATAGCATTCTTGGCGCTAGAGCTCGATAACTTTCTACCCAGGTTGAAGCCATGTTTGGAGAACGTGTTCATGATTGACATTGAAATCTTTAGAAAGGTCTGAACTTAGCAAGGTTGTTACTTCTCAGGAAAAAAAATCTGAAAGCAGCTAATTGTGAGAGATTGATATAGCGTTCAGTTTAGCAGTGAGTGGCTGCTGAAAAAACTGAAAAAACCTTCAAGGACAAACTTCGAGTTTTACATTATATTCTGAAAAGAGTTAGGAATATTTTCCTTCAAGTACAGGGATATAATATATGTTTACTTCTATCTATTTTGCAATCAAATGTTTTTCTCTGACTATTGTAAATGTAGTTATTTCTGAAATGAAAACATTGTTTAATTCACAAGTGGACGTCCTGTGAGATGCCATTAGGTCTGTCACGATAACAAATTTTGCTGAGTGATTGTCTCAAAAATTATTGAGATAAACGATAATATTGTTTGAAACCCTTTTTAGACCGATTTAATGGAAATGACTTAATAATGCATGTGATATCCTGCCAAAGATAGATACACCTTATGTTCAAAAAAACACTTAACACTGGAACTGAAAAACAAAATAAACAAAACAACCAAAAACAAAAATAAAATGGATTCTCAGTCTCCGTTAACAAAAAATTTACTTGAATAAAAACTAAACAACCTCAAGCCAAAGTGGAAATAAAAAATAGTTCAAACAAAAGAGTTCAGATTATAAAGTCTGTATATTATATTACCCTTCAGTAATCATTAGATTTAGATAGAGAAGATGGGCACATCTGACTGCCTGATGAAATAGTTCACTCCTCCCTTAAGCCCAGTTCACACTACACCATTTTTTGCCCCAATTTTCCTCTTATGACAATCTTAGAATGTTAAACGTTCTAAGATTGTTGCTTGCAATTTCCTAACCAATCATCCTGTAGTGTGTGGTGTGTTAGGACTGATCGAGTCCAGTCGGTAGATCGTCATGGCCACTCTGATCTAAATCAGGAGGTTTTCTCCGACTGGAAGCGAGATCACAGACTGTTGAATGTGACAGATAGCCAATCAGAAAGCGCGGATTCCCCTCCGTGCTTTCTGAGGGGAAAGCACGGAGGAGAATCCCAAACAGCTGACATGGCGCAAGCCGAAGTCCAGGGGACATTGGAGATGATATGTGGAAACAACATTGATGTTTATTCAACATTTCGTGCAAAGGATATCCACAGAAATGACAAGGGGAGGAGTTGGAGCGAAATTGCTACTGCAGTTGATAAACCCGGTAACTTTTCAGCTGTTCATCGTTAACGTGACATAAATAGGTTATGATTCAGTCAGGACTGTAAGCTGACACTAGCCACATGCATTGAAGGTAGATTGTAGTAAAGCATTGATTAATGCCTGGTTTTAAAATTAGTTAACTGTACTTGTAGCCATTATTTTGTGCCCATTGTTGGACACCACACGGCACGATCGAACCCGATCGAAGCGATTTCTATGGGCTAATGTGGTCTCTGAGGTTTTGAAATGAGCCGACAATCGGCCGACAACTCTAAGATCGTGTAGTGTGCGCTGGGCATTACACTAAGGACATGAGGAAGGGAGGGTCAGTGGAGAGCACCTGAGTTGAGCCTTTTTTCATTCAGCGTCATCAATAGAAAGAGAAAAAGGCAAGAAGAAACGATACAACCGATAAATTAAAATGAGGTCGATAATTTTAATTTATTGTGCGATTAATTGATTTATTGTTTATCGTGACAGGCCTAGATGCCATTGCCCTCAGATAAGATCAAGATTTATTGAAATGATAACATCAATCTATCCCTGCATGACATACATATTCATAATCTCATGAGTTAGAAAAAGTTTATGATAAAAGAAAAAATGTAAATTCCTTTAAAATGGACGGATGTTGAATTGTAAATAGGTGAAGTAAAAGTGACTGAAAAAAAATCACTTAGTGACTAAATCAAAATCCATAATAATGCTCAAGAGATTTTTTTTGGGGAAAAAAAAATATCACCAGAATTAAAAAAAAAAAAACGGTATCTCAAAACCTTTAGACAATACTGCAAGTCTGTTCATCTGCATGATGACCTAATTGTGTTATCAAAATCCGCTTTCAGGCTGTGTTACTTTTCAATTCTTTTATCTGTAAAAACCAAAACTTAAAAAAAAAAAACCTGCAGCAGAATTTCTCTTGTGAGCTAAAAACAGAGGCAAAGTCAAGAGTACCAGTGTTCAAACCAAAAACATCCTGATCAAGCTTTAAAGACAGAAAGCCAGCGGGAGGCAGACAGAAACACAAATGCCCAATGTGTTTCTCCTATTGGTATTAATCAAAGGCCATCTGCGCAGGTGGTTTCAGCACCGACTCTGAAGTTGTACCGTTCAAAGGGTTGAGCGACACGTTGCTTTCCAGCGAGTCTGCCGGTCTTAATCGCCCTCTGATGCAAAATGATCTTTTAATCTATCCAAGCAAAATTACTAATTCTGAGTAAAACTACAAAATCCAACTCCTCTGATCTTTCCTGCATTCTCCCCCCCCCTCTGCCTTTTTCCACTCCCTTCTGTCTGAGCTGGCTGCTGCCACACCGTCAACAGCATGACCAGTGTGACAACTGTGGAGCTCAAGTCTGGACATCCCAAACCCTTGTGCATTATTAATTCTCTTTCAGCAGCTCCGCCTCCGGCCTGCTCCCAAAGACAACCTTCAATCAACTAAGAGCCGTCTGGATAAAGGCTGTGACGGGAATACACGAGCATAGATTTGAGCACACATATACTCACACAGACACACACACACACGCTGGCACAGTGATTTCATAACTAAAGGTTCCTGTTGGCAAGCATACGTCAGACAAATTATGACATCAGACACGACACAAAGACAAGCCTGTCTGAGGACGGCGAGTGCTGCCAGACACTCATACACACGCAGACTAATAGAGAGACTATATTTTTATTAGTAATACACTCCAGCCTTCATGCAGTGGCTAATCACACAGTGTTTTAGAGAGCAGATCTGGCCATAAACAGCTTTTTCTCTATGGCTTCTTCTTCTTTGTCTCTCTGTGTGTGCTAATACAAGGTGTCTATATAAGTCTCATTATCTCCTTCCAATCGTTTATCAAATCTGGAACACCCCTGGTGCACCAGTATAATAGCCTGGATCAGTTAATGACCTTAAAAATCTCATTTAAGTGGGCAGAGAGATACGCTGCTGGGACGACTAAGATAGTACCACGGCCAGAAGAGTCACAATGAGTGACCGAAGCGATGCTGCACGCAAAGCAGAAGCTGTCTGGCATGAAGTAGTGGACGGGTTCACAGACGGATGCCGCTCCAGTCAGTAAATCCACTATGTGTCGCAAATGACACACTGTCTGAGAAAAGCTTTTAGCTATAGTGCTCAATTAGCAAAAAAGACCAATTACAGCCCCCAACTGCACCACTTAGCCTGGCAGAGTTAGCTTGTTTGGGTTGGGTGCGAGTAGAAAAAAAAAATCGTTAGCCTAGGAAGCTAATGATGGGGCAAAATCATTAACCATAATGGCTAATGACATCACTCTGATATAGTGGAGCTGAACTGTTCTAGATTTCTGATCCAGCTTAGGAACACTATTGTAGCTCATCTCTTTTGGCCTTTTTCTCCTAAACTTTTTATAGCGATATTACAAAGTCCAAGTCGTGACTTATGTTTTTAAAGTCAAGCTCAAGTCAAGTCTAATTTCGACAAAGTGGCAAATCCCAATCAGGATTTAAGTTTTTTAAAGGACAAATCTGAGCCAGGACTGAAGTTTTAAAGATAGCTCCAAATCATGTGTCCACTCTTCAAGTTTCCATTAAGCAAAGCTTCAAGTTTTGAGAGAGCTAGCCCAAGTAAAGTCTAAACTCTTTAGGGGGAAACTTTGAATCTTGTCTCAAGACATTAATGGGAAGATCCAAGTCAAAACTCAACTTTATAAGGGCAATGTTAAAGGCTCCCACATACTTCATCCAAAGCAGTTGGCATGTGGTCATATGGTTGCAGACCGTTTGTCTTCGCACACACCTTTCACACAACAGCGCGGACCACCTTGGGGACACCCCGCCCACTTCAGTATACGTCACAGCCATTAACAGGCTGCATCTTCTGTTTTGCTTTTGCGAAACATTCACAGAGAGAGCGACACACCTGCCTGCAGACAGGCTCCTCTGTGGACAACAATGTCACAATTTCCATTCAAAGGTTTTTAGGCATTGGACAGTCTTATTATGGTAGGAGTAATTTAGTGAATAATCTTGTAATTTGCAGATGCCCATTGCTGTCTGATATGGAACATGCTGGAACTGAACTTATTGGAAATGTCACAGTTGAAGTAAAGGTCCTCGCTCTCTGGGGAAATAATGTTAACTGCACTGATTACGAACCTTCGATGGCGAAGACATAAAATGTTGCCGTTTGTAACAACGTTGTCTTTGCTTCCAAACAAATTGTAAACAAAAGATTAACTTCAGTCCTTCCTCACAGCAGCTTCTCACCCATGGAACAATAGTCCACACAACTCCTTATGGACACAAATAAACAAATAAATGATTCTTTCAGTTTATTATGCAAAATAAGGAATCTGTTTTTTCTCAAAACGACTCAATTGGATTTAAGTGAATCCTCATAGATGTTCAAGGACACTTATATCAGTTGCAATAGAAACTTCACCACTAATGCTATCCTAACACTATAATAAACTGCTCGTAGTTATTTTTCTCTGTATGTTAACTCATTCTGGCCTGCAAGCAAATTTATGTGATATATTGATGTGTAGTTAGACTAAATTACAAATACGACAAGCCTACATGTGTAATTAAGTCAGCTGTTTGATTGAAATTAACTGTAGCAGCTTAGGAGTATCTCCATCAACACTATGTTTAGACTGTAATTATGTTTGAGTGAACAGAAGCAGCCGTTCATCTTAACATCCTAGTTGTAATGCAGAGATGAAGATTATATGCTGTGTGAACAGCAGCAAATATTGACACAGAAACAATATTCTGCTTGAAGTAACAACTCACAGTTTACTGGCAGCTTTCTCTCACACACACACACGATTCTAATTCGTTGGCCGTCACACTTGTTTTGTATACAGTTGTTTTCTCCCACAGCACATATTCAGTCTAATGTCCTTTTCAGTGACACACAGGTTTGTTTTCTGTGTGTTTGAATTGTGGAAAAGCTCGAGTGTTACGAACACAATTATTAGGCACTGTATATTGAGCCTGGTGAAGTAAGATATTTTTATGAGTTGCCACATATTTTTCCTGGTTTGTTGTTGGTGGATTTTTACCTTTAGCTCACCAGTTGAAACTAATTAATCCAACGACCAGGTCGTCTCCTGCTTCCTTGAATCTACGTGGATCTGTGTCCTCTCACTTCATCACATCTCATCACACTTGACAGAAATTCATTTGGAAGTAAACTCATGATACCAATAATAGATGCATCTGTTAGATATGGCTTTGTAAACCGTTCATTTACCAAGATAGAATCAGATGTCCTCAACTTCCCTCCGTCTTGCTGCATTTGTATCAGGCTCTAAACTCCACATGAAGGTAGAAACCGCTGCAGCAGAGCTCCAGGAGACGCAAGTCTCTGATGTATTCTCTTTGGGTATGGCACAGGACATCAGTTGAACAAACTGGCAGATGAGGGAAATGGGCCACAATATGTAGGGCTGCATATCATGTAATTTTGGGGTCACATGACACCTTTGAGCCTGGACCAGTCAGGATGTGTTGCTGCCTGCTTTCAACAGGAATATTCTCGTGGTCAGAAAAGGAAGGATTGAATGAAATGCCAACGTCCTCCTCTCAGCAGCAAGACATATTTTTATTCATTGCTCAATAAACTCCCTGACCTGGCTGTGGTTGCACAGAAATATGTTTTTTTTTCCTCTTATGCTTGTAAAATAAAATAAAATGAAATAAAAAATCCAAGTTCAACTAAAAAAGCCTCTGCAGTGAGTTTTCCTCTCCAGAGGATGTGGCATACTTGTAGGTAGTAAGTGCTGTTGTTGGTCTTCTGAGAATGTCACACTGAGTTGTGCAAGGCAGTCTCTAATTAGCTTTGTCCTCATTAGGTTTACAGCACTATCTCCCCTCAGACGGGGGGCGGGGGGGAGGGAGACCCACACACGCGCCTGGTCACACATTCACAATCACACGTGTAAAAACAGAGAACGAGAGAGATAGAGAAAGGCCACCTCACAGCCCCCGAGATCTGGCCCTTCTTCTTCTCTCTCGCTTTCAATTAACCTTCCTTCTCCAGCCTCAATCCATTCATCTTTTCTCTTCATCTGTTCTTTGCTCTCAGCCTCACCATCCCTCTATTCACAATCTTCAAAGTTTACTGCAATTCAGCTTTATCTCTCATTCACTGGGCAGAGGAGACAGCTAGAGAGGAGATCCATTTAAAACCGCCTGGGCGGAAGACAAATGAATACGCACAAAGGATGCAACAGCTGTTGGGCCTAATTATGACAAACAGCGTATTGAAGCATTTATACCGGAGGTTCAGGGGATGTTCATAAGTTTGCATACAGTACACTCATCATTGGTATGAATACAAAGATCGTCAGGATTTCCAGGGAGAGTGAGATTAATATGCATGTGGAGCAAAAAAATCTGACACCTAATATTAACAACTGTCCACATAAACAAACAATTCAAATTAACTCTAGTGGTAAAATTTCTAGCCAGTATTATACCAGAAGCCCCAGCTCACTAAAGAATGTTTATTTAATATTTCCTGGTTTGGGGTAAGTACATGTTTATGTCCCAGTATGGGTTTAAAGGAATTAAAGTTTTTGCAACTAATTCCACTTTCTGAAATTCACTCAAGCTGTTTGCTGTACAATCTTACCATCCTGAAAAAAATGGTTCCACCGTGTCGTTAAAAGGGCAAAATTGATGTGACATTCACAGTGATAAAAAAATGCATGCAAACGACTGAGCGGTGCTATTGACTTCACAGCCCGCCGGAGATACACTTCTTTCATTTATAACTTATAAACTTGCGATTTAATCCCAAAAGTAATACAGAAACATGCTCTGCAGTCACTGTGAAGAAGACCCTAGAGACGGGCCAACAAGACATATTAAACTGTTTGCCTGCATCTCTATTTGAAGATTGTAGATATTCCATGCACAGGGATACAAAATGTGAAGTTGTCCTTGTAAAATGAACAAAAGCTGACAAAGTCTAGCAGCTGCCTTTGATTCGTGTTGTAATCTTTCGCATACACACAAAAGTGTTTCCAAAGTGAAAACAAAGGATGCTTTTGGTGACAGTCAGGGCGCTGCTCTCTGTAAACTGTGTTTTTGAAAGCAAACAAACAGTCACAGCTGCTTGGGAGCAGAAAGAAAATAATGTAGGCTCTTTGACATATTGATCTGTGAAGAAATTAGTAGTATCAAATGTCTTATTTGATACTATTATTTGATACTCAATGCACCCACCTGGATGAAATGAGTCAGGATCAGATGCCTTTTTGTCAGGGTGCTGGAATGTATTATTAAGTTCTACTTCTGATGAATCACGCGGGTAAGGCAGACATTCGAAAGACCACACCCTGAAGCTTCCAAGAAACACAGAACAAAAAAAATGCTAAAGGAGACATCTCCTCTTACATGGACCCATCAACAGAAGCACACACATTGTAATTCCAGTTCAACAAAGGATGTCACTGTGCCGGCTTCGGCTGCTAATGTCGCTGCCTTGAGGTTGAAGCAGATATGAGAGGATTAGCATTCATTACTCCATAAAGTAATGGCAAGATTGGTGCAAACGCATCCAGAACAGTGTAAAGACTAAAGACTTAAAGAGTCGCAAGGCAGGAATTTGTGTTATGTTCTGTAGCAACTCTTTCTTTGAGTGTCCTGATCACAATAGTCACTTTTAGTGATTTGTATGAGAGAGTCCACTCAGGATGAGCAAACAAGACAGGCATTCTGTGTGGCTATATGAGATCTTCACTATATGATGAAATTGAGTTGAAAAATGTTTTTATAATTTGTTAAAATATTAATATAATTAAATGTTTCCAAACAGCCACATTTCTTACAGCTCTGGGAAATATTAAGAGACCACTTACAATTATCAGTTTCTCTGATTTTACATTTTATAGCTATATGTTTTTAGTAAAATGAACATTGTCCTTTCATTCTATGAACTACTGACAACATATCCAAGCACAAATTTAATATTTATTGGCAGAAAATGAGAAATGATCAAAATAACAAAAAAGATACAATGCTTTCAGACAATGCAAAAAAAAAAAAACAAACAACAAAAATAAAAATAAATTCATGTTCATTTAGAAACAACAATCAATGTTTTAACTCAAGAAGAGTTCAGGAATCAATATTTGGTGGAATAACCATGAGGTTTTCAATGGAGTTCAGTGCAGGGGGCTCTTAATCTTTTCCAGAGCTGTATATAGCACTTTTCAGGACACTCGAAGACACTTTACAATGAAATCAGTCGTTCCCATTCACACACACCTTGACATGCTGATGATTGTAAGCGAATGGGAACTGTACCAAGTAAGCATTTTTTAAGCATCATATCTTTTCTGTACTGTAGCTGACATAAATCCCTTTATCACAGTTTATTCATCTTCTCATTGACATATTTGACAAGCTAATGCACGATTGCCACAAATCATTTCAAAGTTGTCACAGCAGTCACTTCATGACGCTCTAATGGCGTCCGTAGACGTCATATCGCAATTTAATAGAGCCCTTATGAGATGTGGTGGAAAGGGGATTGTGCTTTGTGGATCTGCAGGCGACAAATCTTAACAATTGTCTCATGACTATAGAAAAACATATCTGCCGAAAATATTTCAGACATTTAAGTAGTTCTAAAGTGGTTTGGGTTACTATCAAGGTGTAGCTAATAAAGTGGTCTTTGACTGTAAGACAGTATAAGCAAAAAGGAGACCTTAATTCGCAATTACAAGAAAGATGTGAATAAAAAAATACATATCATGGAGCATGCCACAGACAACATGAGCAGAGGGCCATTGCCCATCTTCATCATGCAGTGTCTTCCGGCAGCACCCTCTTCCACATTGATCCACATTGATCACCCTCGGCTTGTACCACTTCAGCAGGGAGCAGCGGATCAGTAGTCAGGGTTATCTCCTTCCCTTGGGCTTCTAACAATATGCCCATTGTCAAAATCTCCAACAAAATTCAGCCTAACTGAATTAAAGGATCGATTAAAATCTCTAATTTGAACGAACGTTTGAAGAAAGATGTCTACCGGCTGACGCTGTAACAGAAAGCGAGCTGTCCGACAAATCCTGCACAACACAGCTGCTGTTGCCATTTCAGCTGAGCCTGAGACTGCCGTAATCCAGTTAGAGCCTTGTGAGGAATCACAATGACCAACAGCAAGCCCTTCAACAAGCACTACAACAATAAAAGGGATATTACAGACATTATTCAACCCTGAATATTTCTAGCTGACGACTGACACAACTCCCATTTAATTCCGCACCTTTTCCCTTACGTTATTACTTCTGTCAATGCGCGCCCCGTCCATCAGCAATCCCTTCCTCTCCATCTGTCCGTCACGGTCCAAAATACCCTGCTGGATGTCCATGCACTCATCGATCACTCCTTTGGGTCTCAATCACCATTATTGTTGAGCATTCTTTGTTCAAATGTGTCATTAATCTGCTTGGATGACATAGCACTTTTCCTCGTCTGTCTCTGAAGAGATCATATTATTTGCCTCACATCATATGTCATGACAATCTAATTACAGACTCAGGCATTTACCTACACAGCGTCAGACCGTTGGGTCTTTTGACAGACAGACTTTGCTGCAGCTTTGCATGCAAGCAGAATATTTAAAAAGAAAATGTAATTCGGGGTTAGTTAATCAGCTTTTAGAAAGACACTGGAGTGAGAAGAAGAAGAAATGTTGAAAGCAGACAAAAACATACACTCCATAATGGTCGTGTATGATCAATATTGGATGGAAAGTGCTGCCCAACATTGAGAATTTATGTTGATTAGCCCTCCTCACAGGTCTATCTTTTTGTCCACATAACTCTTTCCCCTTTTTTTCCCTCTTCCATTAACAACATGTTTTGTTTGGCCTCAACACTTGGTCTTTCCTATGTCTGCCTATGCCATCTAATATTCTGTCTCTGTGCAGCGCAAACAAAGTCGAGAGGAGGTAACCGAGTTCTTTTCATAAGCGTGATAAATATCCCACTTCTGCGTTTGTGGCTGATGGGTCTCAAGGACGAGATTTAATGAAGCTCTCATCCAACTCTGATTATTTTCTAATTAAAGAAGTGACTGATGGGGGCAATGACTACATTCATGAATGCATGCTTATAGCTTGTGGGGTTTGTGAAGGGGTGTGGGGGGAGCCAACACAAAGACAGCAATCATACTCTGTCGAACCTTGTTTGTTTCCCTCCCTTGAGAGCTCAAATCACTTGGCGGAAATAATTACAAATCTAACATAAAATGCTGTCTAATACAACAAAAAAATGTATTAATATTAATAATAAATCTGTAACTGATTGGTTATTGAAGATTGTAGGAGTATACCAAGTCAACTATTTCTGGTGGAATTTGTCAGCGTGTAGGATTTTATTTTAGAGATATTTCAAGAAAAGATCTGAAATAAGAACATTGCAAAGTTGTTGAAGTCCTGTGCAAAGTATAACAATGCGGTCTGATGAAGGCACTTTTAAATGATAGGTGACCAGACTCCAAATCCTACAATGTCAAGTTGATTTGTTATTTTATCATCAACCACACTCATAACTGAGAAAAAATTTGAACACCTTGCGACTTGGGTTCTCCCACTTAGAAATCATGAAGGGGTCTGAAATTTTCACCTTAGGTGCATGTCCACTGTGAGAGACATAATGTAAAAAAAAAAAAAAATCCGGAAATCACAAAATGTGATGTTCAAATACTTATTTTCCTCACTGTAAATGAATTAAGCTCCTTTGTTCTTGTGGTTGGGGAGGGAAATCTAGCACAACTCATGACCTCAAATTAGCCTTTATTTATAGTGCTTCACATATTTTTGGAGTAGAAGGAAAGAAGACCTGATGAAGATATGCAAACAGCACACTGGATGGGAATATTATTTGGAGTGAGACATTGCACAGGTCTGTTTTTGCAAGAGGAGTGTGAACATTTGGAAATCTTTTTTCTTTTTCTTTTTTGCTTAACAGAGACGGTTTCCTGTAGTGACATGTATTTTGTGGCGGCACATCCAGGAGGATGTCACACATATTACTGACAGTTCCTTGTCTGTCTGACTGCTGTCATGTCAGGTACAGGCCGTCCACTGCAAACGACATCTTTCTGTTTTCCAAATTTCTCTTCAAATTCTTTTCCGAAAAAGAAACTCAGGAAGTAAATGCTGATGTGCGTGCATAACTGATTTAAAAAGGAATACGAATAAAAATAAGACCCCAAAACTTACTTTCCTTCCTCTTTTAGTCTACAACACCATTACAAAGGCCTTTCCAACCAGACCCAAAATGGAGTGATAGCCCATAACTTCTCGTAACTCTCACATTTGCTAAGCTCCTTCTTAGTATTTGCCGTTGACAAGAGAAAGTTTTTTTGTCTATTGTCTTCTTAATGTCCTTCAGGTTGAAAGTGGACAATTGCACATAGGAAAGCTAAATTAATTGAAATCCAGAGAAAGGATGAATAACTGCGCTAAGAGAAGGAGGAAAGACGAGGAAAAGGTAAGAAGTACCCTCTGCAAAACAATGGAAGGAGGAATGTGAATGGGCAGACAACTTTATCCAGGTTGAATAATGTTAAGTTGCTCTGAGCTTCTTTACTTTTGCTAAGGTCCTTTCACACCTTCACTTATTTAATAGTTTGTTTTGCTGTACTACAATTTGATGAATGGTGAGCCTCAGCGACAATAAGACAATTCTGAAATAAACGACAAGAGCGGAAGAGCAGATGAAGCCCCCGGAAGACACTGCTGCTCCTGGAGACGCAAGAACTTATTTTGTAATACGGGTAATGGGTGGGTGAGACAGACAAACAGGGACCGATGCACCTATCGCTGATTAGATATTCCGCTCACAAAAGCAACAGCGGCAGGAGCAGCAACAGCAACGAGACATCGCAAAATCAGACCGCCTAAACCTCCAAGGTCCTTCAGCCTTGTGGAGAAGTGCGGAGAGATTGGTTATATTGAGCGAAGGTTTCAGAGCAAACGTCGAGGTCATAGGCTGAAGGGTGCTTAGAGGTAGGAAAAGGATGACTGCATAGGGCGGCGGGCTAACTTCTCAGTGCCCTTGCATGCTCGTCGGCCCTGGTGTTGTGTCACGTCTCCATGCTGATGCAGCATGTCTAAAGATGGATGTGAGCAAGTCTATGCTGATGCAGCTTATCCACAAATGGATGTAGAAATGATGCTCTCTCTGAGGACACAGAGACATTTAGAGGATATGCTTCAGACAAAGTAAATAGCTGCTGGTGGTGTTTTTACTGGTTCCATCATAGCAGCGGTCTAATGCGTGGGTATCTGCGGGATAACATGGGTGAGTTGTTCGAAATTCTTTTGCTTCTCTTTGAAATGATAAGCTATAAAAGAATCTGTGCAAAGCTGTTGATGGTTGAGCAGTATTATTATTCTTTAACATTGTCGAAAAAGGTGTTGACTTTAGCACAAAAACACAAAATAAACTTTTTTTTCCTAAAATGGATGGTCTGGTCATTTTTTAAAGCAGGTTGGGGCAAATTAAGATTATCTTTGATGTTTTGCAGTATGCTGTTGTTTTAAGTCATTTCAGTTTGCTATTTTGTCTTTGAGCATTAGCATTATTATAAAGCTAAGCTAAACTTAACCTTTATTTGTGTCTAATAAAATTTCCATTACAAACCATTTTTCTGAAATATTTTTGTTCACAAATGACTATTTTTATATAAGACTGAAATCAATTTACAAAAAACCAAAACAAAAAACAAACTAATTAGAACCTTGAAGATATTGCTTTACATCAGCAGTGCATGTAGACACTTAGAGCAGTCTAAAGGATCATTAACCTGACTGAGGCTGATCCAATGAAGAATTGCACAGATGTTGAGCCTGCAAAGTAGGTCCAAACCAGCAATCGTGCATTTCTCATTCTCATTCCAAGTGAAACATCCAGGAAATTCCACGTAGACCATAATAAATTTGCTCAGATTTATTGCTCAGAGTTTATTTTGAAGCAATAACTTAAGATGGCTTCTATGAGAGTTTAGACCCAAAACTAAACACAAAAATGAATGAACCCAAAGAAGCGTGAGCAATATCTACCCATAGAATATAAATGATGTCTTCCTGTCAGCCAGTGAAAGAAGAGATTGAAAACAAACAACTTTCCACAAAAATTCAAGAAATGCTGTTTAAACCCCCCCCCTAAAAAAACAAAAATAAAAGTCAAAAGTGCCTGGGATCCCTGGAAAAGAGGAAAAGAGGAGAGGAGATCACTGGGGTGTTGAATGGGTTGAGCAAAAATAGAATAACAGAGGTAATGAGAGGAAGGACGATGAGAGCAGGAGCTTGACGGTGAAATACAGATACAGAGGAGATTAACTGAGTTTGAGTGTGTTTTCCTTTCAAAGGGGTTCTTATCCATTATATTGTATCCCTCTGTGCAGTTCATGCACACATGCATACTCACACATACGCCTGCTGAGGCTCCCATCCCTATGCATTGCAATATCTTTTCTCTTTGCTTTCACATCTCCATCTCCTTCTCTGTGCACTCACACCTGTCTTTCTTCTTCATTTTCTTTGAACATCTAAAGTACACGTCAGCGTAGGGGCACCAAAGATCACGCGTTGAAAAGTTGCGGCTTCTTACTACGGCAAGGTGTACGGGTGAAATGCAATGAAATGTAAACCGCATGCGGAGTGGAAGTGAACTTTAAATGTGTGCTTTCATCTACAAAGAAGATGCAAAGTGAAAGCCACATGATGTGAATTTAGGTCAACAAGAAAGAAAAGTGTGCTACACAAGTAATAAGCATCTCTCTGGTACAAAGTGTGCACAATACAAAATAGTCGTTAATTTAATTCTTCAGGAAGTTATGTTTTCTTGTTCTGTTCCATTAATTTGCAGGATTTGTCAATTCCAGTCCTCACTCTTGTGGAGTAAGAATCGAGCTTTTCTTCTACTTCTCATTCTCCCCATCCATCCAAATGAATCCCAATTCCCCCAAAAGATAAATGCCTGCACTGCAAACACTGTTTTCTAGAAATAAGAACTTTTTTGTGTATTTCATTTTTTTAGGCAGATAGGAATATGCAACTTTTAACATACCAAAGAATAAGATTTGCTTGTTTACAACTGCATACATGTATTGTTTTGTAAATACAAGTTTGGATGGCAACTGTTTTACATTTTACTATGTCTTAACAAGCCTGTTCATAACAAGAGCAGCCAAGAGTTAAATAGCAAAGGTCCAAAATCTAAGTACCTTTTTATATAGATGTTGATGTAAAAATTGATCCATCTACCATGAATTCTATCCATCTCTACTATATTTCACAGCCACTTTGTCAAGTGACAATTTCAGGTAATTTTGTGTTTCTAGGGAAATGAGGTTTTCTGGCTTCATTAAATATTATCTATAAGAAGGTACCATAATCGCAACCTAGATTGTAACGTAAAAACAGAAGAAAATAATAAAATGCATCACAAACACAGATTAAATACCTTAGAAAATTCCAGTAACTAGATTTTGCACAGTACAAAAAGTAGTGAAGACTGAAGAATCAGTTTGTTTTATCAACTGGAAATAATTAGCAATGTGGCTAACTGCCATCTGAATAAAATTAATGTTTCTCGGTGTCAGCTTGTTAAAAATGTGACCTGCTGCTTTGTTTTACAAGATCTGATGGGAATTGAGAGTAAAAAACAGATGACACTCAATTAGTTATTGTTATATCGTGAGTTTCCCCAAAGATCTCTGGCTGAACAAGAAACAAACAAAGATGCAAGCTGATTTAAACATTTCACCTGTGATCTGAATTTAATGTATTCTTGAAGGAAAATTAAAAATTAAACATCGGAGGAGATCATTTAACAAACAGGAGAACTGAAAACACTCCGCACATTAAGAATAAAAATTCAGAGGAAGCAATACAGCAAGATAATAAGATTTTAGGAATATTAAATTCCTATGTGAACAGCAGCACAAACTGAATTACAGCATAATCCAACATATAGATTAACTCACACCTCCAAGCCTAAGAAAAAGTTAAATAAATTCAGTTTACCTTAACATTACGCATTCTACAAATCTCTTCCACCTCTCTGTGGAGTTCTTCTGAACGATTTAGTAAAAACTGTTTTAACGTTTTCCAATAAGTAAATTTAACACGATTTTTTTGCCTTTTTTCATCAGAATTTGGCCTATATTACAAGCTGTAGGACAAGGCTGAATGCCGGTAAAATTGCAAATTATAAACGATGCCCTTTCATGCTGCAGAAAACAAATTAGTCTTAATACAACAAACCCAACAGCAACTGAAAAGCCGAGCATTTCCTTGGCACACTTGGCGGTATCTATCACAGCCTCAAAGTGTGGATTTATTGTATTGTGTCAGCCTAAACACTAACAGCTTGACGTTTTCTTCATTTTCATTCAAACCAGCTCAAGCTCTCGCTGTTTATAGCAACAAGCTGTCGAATCCCTTCAGCAGGATCCTCTCCAAATGTAAAACTGTTTTTTCTGCAACCTGCACAAACTCTTCTTGATGAGTCGCTGTGTTAAGCTTTGAGGTTAAGGCAGCTAAAAATACTAGGTTGGGGAAAAACCGTTTCAGAGAAGTGGTTTAAAAAAAACCTAATCAAACCAACTATAGCACGGATCTCTTCAGCATCCTTCAAATCTAGAGGACTCTAGACTACTCCTCCTTTTTCCACAGAAGAAGAATTTGAATAAAACTTGAATAAAGCCTTAAAAGGAGCTATAGTTGTCATAAACTATATTAGTTCTTTTGTTTCCTTTTTCTTTCCCCAAATGGCAGAATGGGGCATTTTGCAGACCGTATTGGGCCCTTTGGATGTTCAGCAGTAGCCATTGTGGTCAATAGAAAATTCAAAACTTAATACAGTTTACATATTAATTCTGCACACGAATCCGAATGCTTTTGTTTACAGAACATGCTGGGTACAGAGACAGCTTACTGAATTCAAAATTGTAAATTGTAACTTTGATCTGATGAATTGAAACATTAGATGTTTTATTGAAGAATATATTGAGTAAATCTCTGCAAGAGCATTTTAATACAAAGAGGCAAAAAATAGTAAAAAGGAGAAAAAGCTGTTCATATGATTTCCTATTAGCTATGCTTAGGCTTCCCTTTCTTTGTGCGCTGCATACGTAATAAAGGGGCATGTGGCATGACAAATTCTTAGGAGTGGAAAGCCACGTCTACCAACATTCGTCTTTTTTTTTTTCCCTTCACCAACCTCCTGATCGTCCTTTCCTTATCCCCTTTGCCTCGTTCTCTCCAGGCCAGATATGTGTTATGAATTTATGTGCAGATAAAGCATATCTATCATCCTGTCACAAAAGCAGGGAAGGGAGGTAGACTGTGGAACGCCCTGGCACGGGGAGCCGGGCAGGGCTCCGTGCAAAGTGCCATGCTTCCCCGCACATTCCCCGTTGCTCCTGCCCATCTCCAATAATTCGGTGTGGTTGCAACGCCCCGGCAACCGCACTTATCCATTCCTGTCGTACCTGTACCAGCCGTACCCACCCATGTCATCGGAGCACCGGCCAAACAGCCAGAAACGCCGGCGCCTGGATTAGAAAGAAATCCGGCCTCAGGTACAAACCCAGGTAGGCAGCAGCCTGAGCGGCTTGACCGGCTGCCAACTGTGGACTCTAGTTACGCAGAATGGCAGCTACCTGCCCATCAGATAGGAGGCAAATTACAGAGTGTGTGCAGAGCATGGAAGAATGAACTATCGGACACCATCAAAAAACATCGAGCTCGCTGATCCAAATCACAGCCAGGTCTGCGGTGATGCTGCCGCGTCAAAAACATCTAGATAAATAAATAAATATTCCGAAAGTAATTGTGCATTTTGAAAATCTGCTAAAGGCCGAGGAAGATGTTTGTTTCACTGCAGGACGACAACCCTAAAAAAAGTACAACAGGAATTACAACAGAAGGGTATTGATTAAACAAAAAACAAACAAAAAAAAACATATTCATCTTTTTAAAAAACCAAGGCCATGTCCAGACCAAATACAATTGAGAATCATCGGCAAGACCTGAAAATTAGCTTTTTGGAGACAAATCTCTGTCTAATCTGCCTGGGCTTGAGCCATTTTACCAAACAGTAAGAATGTTTTGAGTCGAGAGGGCCTGAATACATTTGCATCCTAAAATCTTAACTGTGAAGAATCCAAAATCCATGTAATCGTTTTCCTTCCTCTTCACAATTAAATGCTACTTTGTTGGTCTGACACATAAATCCTAATAAAATAAGATGTAATTATAGTTTCACAATATAACATACTGCTAACAAACATGCTTTGGGAAATTCTTATTTGTCCCATTCAGCTGATAAAACCACCAGTGTGCATATTTCCACTAAGGCAATTTGAGTTAAACTTACTAAGCAGCTGTTCACATTCTTAAACATCCAACATTTTGTCACCTACAGATGAAGAACTGATGGCATGCAATGGTTTTTTGCTCGTCTTGTGAGTCACTGATTTGCAAAAGAAAAGGATTTTGTCCCAAGTTTAAATTCACTTCTCAAATGTTGAGAATAGCGAGCTGACTAAAGCACCGCAGGACAAGCCCAAGGTCTGATTGACTGAACCGAGCCAAAGTAGAGGAAATTTAACCAAACAAAGGATCCAGTCCAAATTGGGAGTAAGTGTAGTTTCACCTGTAAATGCAAGAAAATATGGTTGGATTTGGAAAAAATAAATTTCAAGCTGTTATTCACGACTCTAAAAATGAAAAGAAGATTACTCCTCAACATAGACAATATGAAGTGTGAGACAAGGCCTTAATACTCTACTAAGCTGAAAATTAAAAGTTTTTAGATGGATGTCAGCAAACCAATTTCAGATTCACTTTTGTAACTGGAAGAATGAACCTGAATAAAATATGTTTTACTTGCCAAAGGGATTTTTACACACTTCTAATGTATAGGGCTCACGACCATTAATTAATTTCCCCTTCATCCATTAAAAAAACATAAATATTTTCAACTTGCAATATTAAAACAAAAACACATACAAATTAGCTTAGCTTGGTTTGTGTGGGTGTGCAGGGCAAGTTTTAACGTGGGCTTAATTGTAGCCCAAACCTTTTATGTTGCAGCTGTGGGTGGAGACGTGTGTACTACGAGGCATTTTGAGACCTTTTCTAAATATCTCATGTTTCTGGACAAGACCCACAAGAATTTGCAAGGAAATCTGTCCTAATAAAGCCAGTACTTTATTTTATTTTATTGATGGTTGCTGTGCTGGTTTGTCAGAAGATGGATCCAGCCGAGAAAAAATATAATGATCATTCAAACCAGCTCAAGCTCTCGCTGTTTATAGCAACAAGTTGTCGAATCCCTTCAGCAGGATCCTCTCCAAGTGTAAAACTGCTTTTTCTGCAACCTGCACGAACTCTTCTTGATGAGTCGCTGTGTTAAGCTTTGAGGTTAAGGCAGCTAAAAATACTAGGTTGGGGAAAAACCGTTTCAGAGAAGTGGTTTAAAGAATAACCTAATCAAACCAACTATAGCACTGATCTCTTCAGCATCCTTCAAACCTAGAGGACTCTAGACTACTCCTCCTTTTTCCACAGAAGACAAATTTGAAAATAACTTGAATAAAGCCTTAAAAGGAGCTATTGTTGTCATAAACTATATTAGTTCCTTTGTTTCCTTTTCTTTCCCCAAATGGCAGAATGGGGCATTTTGCAGACCGTATTGGGCCCTTTGGATGGTCAGCAGTAGCCATTGTGGTCAATAGAAAATTCAAAACTTAATACAGTTTACATATTAATTCTGCACACGAATCCGAATGCTTTTGTTTACAGAACATGCTGGGTACAGAGACAGCTTACTGAATTCAAAATTGTAAATTGTAACTTTTCTGTCATCTGTGATCTGATGAATTGAAACATTAGATGTTTTATTGAAGAATATATTGAGTAAATCTCTGCAAGAGCATTTTAATAGAAAGAATACAAAGAGAGAAAAAATATAGCGATCAAATATCAGGCGTTAATAGAGTTTGAGCTTGAGGTATTATAATATAATGAAACAGTATTATAATTAACTCGCCCTTACAGTTAATTAGCGATGTAAAAGCAAAGTGTAAAGTGAGAAGAAGGCAAAATAACAGATGAAGACATAATCACTAAAGTAATAAATACAGATCAAAATGAAAGAGGCTTATTAAAAATTAATAGGAATAAATTATGAACAATGAACGTGTTTTAGTGTGTAGCTAAAATAGGGAAAACAATTAATCAATAAAGATGTGTAGCTAAAATTGGAGTACAAAAGTTTGTGCATAAAAGGGTTTGTGTCCCTGGACTTTATGAAACCTGGAGCATCGACTCCATTTAGTTCTGATTGAGCCGCTGTTCAGTTTTTAAAAGTAGAGTTTGCATGCAAAATTAAAGACAGTAACAAAGCAATTGAAATAAATCTATAAAAGAATGCTTCTTTTTGTAGCACTAGCATAATCTAAAGTGGGAAATTTAGATAAAGAAACTAATTTAATTTGATCATTAATAACACTTTTACCAAACCGACTGCCATCCTTCAGAAGTTTTAACGATTTTTTATTTTTTCACTTGATCGGATCTTCAAAATGGGAAGCATAAGAGCACATGTGAGAACACCAATTAAGACAGACTTGTGTGTGTTACTTTTTGTAAGGCAAGTAAGGGAAGCTTTAAAAAAGCTTCTAAAAGTTTTTCACACTGATAATGAGATCAATAAAAAGATTAAAACTACTGAAAATGTAATGAACACAGTTGGGGGAAGGGTTGTACATTTTGCAAATGTTTCTGTTGCCAAAACCTGAAAATAAACTCAAAAGTCAGTATCTTTGCTGTTAAATCTCTGACTCAGCATCTGCCAATATGCTACTGTATGACAATTTAACAGCATGTAAACAGACTTTTAATAAGATTGCAGGAGTGACATATACAGCCACATAAATGGAAGCCAGTATAAAATTTAATCCCACCATGAGTTATTATGAACTCAAACATCCGCAGTCTATAAAGTCCATAAACATCCTAATCAGATGTGCAATTGCCTCACTTCACTGCATATCTTGTCAAATCCCTAAATGTAATTTTTTTTTTCTTTAACTACACGGTCCACTCTGTTTTCCACCACCTCCCTCCATCTTTAATGTCGTTAGATTTTTTTCTTCCTTTTTTTCTCCTCTCTCTCTTCTTCTCCCGTCTGTGAGAGGAGCTACACGGTGGGAGTGTGTTGTCTGAGTGCCAGGGCAAAAAATAGACGGCAAATTACAGAGCCTTCTGAGAACACCACACCATGCAGCATGACCTCAAAATAACACAGCCAGACGTATAGTCCCATAGAAACGCGAAGTACACATTTCGTTGTCCTACTTCTGGTTCTGCTCGCTTGACGTGACGGTCGCACAGAACCCTTTGCGACTTGCCAACCAGCAGTCCGACGCTGTGTTTGAATTTATGTGCCTCCGGAGGAAAGTCTGAGTCTCATTCACAGATGTTAATGTGATTACAGCCTCGTCTCGGCGCTCTGTTTCAGAAAAGCACACACCTAAAAGTAGTTACTGCTACATATTGGTTCCTTTGCCAAGGTCGAACTTCGTCACTGCTATTTCCTTCAGAGCAACGACTGTTTTCCAGCAGGAAAAGATTTAAAGCTACACTTCTCACTGTAAATAGTCGCATGCGGTGCAATACCTCTTCAGCGTCCCTATGTTTTGTCACATTCCAACCACAAACCTCAATTGGGACTTTTTGTAGTTATCCAACAGAAAGTGAAGTAAGTGTGAAGTAGAACGATGTAGTTATACGTTTTTCAAAACTTTTCACGATTGTAAAAAGCGTCTCATGCATTTGTATTCAGCCCCTTTGACTCAGATAAACCATAAAAAAAAACAACTAGCACAAAAAACTGGCTTCAAAATAACAAATTCCTAGAGTGTCCACCAGTGTACGACTGATTCCATTCAACAAGCCTGTTTTGTTTTGAAAGTTTGCTGAGGAATATCAGTGAACAAACACCATCATTATGACCAAGAGACAAGGCTGACAGAGTGCCAGTGCAATTTCGGAGAAATCTAATTCAGGGTTAGGTTATAAAACAATATCCAGAGATTTGGACGTCTGACAGAACACTATTTGAAAATGGAAAGAGTCAATCATAACATAACAGCAAACCTACCAAGACATTGCTGTTCATCTTAACTGAGAGAGGCCGGGAGGGAGAGCATTAATCAGAGAAGCTGCCAAGAAACAAGCAACGGAGATCAGCAGAAGAAGGTGCTCTGGTCAGATTAGACCAGAATCTGACTTCGTGGCAACGTTATGTTGTGGGAACTTGTTTCTTTGGAAATTGACAGCAAAGCTTATTAGCGTTCAAGGGAAGCTATGTGGATCTGAATTCAGAGGAGTCTTCACTTTCTAGGAGGATACCAACTCTAAACATAAACCATAACTACAATGGAGTGGTTTAGACCAAAGCTTATTCATACGCTAGAACATTCCTGAGCTGAATACAAAAGACAACAAAAGAAAAAAAACATTTGGTTACTACTGCTTTCTATTAGTTCACAGTTAACGTGATTTGGGTTGATCTATTGAATAACAATCATTGTTGGTGATTGTAATTCGATTAAATTAATACCTTTTCCAAGACGCTGTATTTAAACCTCTGACAACGCTGATTTATGATGCAAGCGGTCAAAAAACCAGAAACCCAGCGGGAGTGATGAATGAGTATCACAGGTGTTTGTCACACTCACCTTGAGTGAGTCAAAACAGGCAATGACTCTGCCGTTTTCCACTTGACAGCTCTTGGCAGGGTGGGCGAACTTGCACTCGTTGTCCGGCCGCGAACACGTTCCTCTCTGAAATTCCCGACACACCTCCAGCGTCAGCCACTTCGTGTCCCGGATCGGTGTCACATTCACCGCCATTTCAAACTGAAACAGGAAGGGGTCGATCGGGGGGAGCTAGCTGTCCAGCAAGCTTGCTGTTCTCTGGTAAAACCGGGGCAAATGATGAGAAGGGATAGGTTGAGAACATCAGAAAACAAAAAACCCAAAACAAAACAAAAAAAAAAACACAGCTTCAGAGATTGTGCTCCAAGGTTGTGATCTGAAAGAAGCTTGTTGGGGGCTCTCCTAACACTTGGGGTCCATCCCAGGAGTCTGTTTGTGGCTTAAACTGGAGTCCTTCAGAGCCTGTCAACCGGTGCTGGTGTCGCCAATGACCGTACAGCTTTGTCTTGTAACCTCTCTCTTAACACACACGCGTGCACACACAACCCCAGTTCTCTCAATTTGCTCAGTTGTCAGCTGAACCGTCAGACGAGATGAACGGCACAACGCGGTATCGATCAGGCTTGGCCCATGATGACAGAACGCAGAGGGGCCAGCAGATGAGGGGGGAAAGCAGCTGGAGGAGAGGAGAGCCAGCGGAGACAACAGCAGTGAAACAGTTTTCTTCGGCTAGCAGGAGCTGGTAAAAGCTGTTTGCCTTCAATATTTGTCTGCTGAGAAGGTGAGGGGGAGAGGGAGTTGGGCCTTTACAGAGGAGGCTTGAGTGGCATGGATGGTGGAGAGAGCAGGATACGGGAGCGGGGGGAGGTGACGTTTGTACAGAGACGGCCTTAGCAGATGGAGCTGGCAGTCATGGCAGCCCTGGTGCTTCTGGTGTGGCCCCAGCGGCTCTGGCGAATTTGGGCAGGCACAGGCGGCCTCAAAGGAGCCAGACAGACAGAAGGGTCAGCACATGAAGGCACTTCTCTCTGCAGGGAAGCACAGGCCAGAGGTTAACACATACAGGACACAGTCACGTATAAAGCTTCAGTCAATGCATCCTCCTATACATTTTCCTTTGAAAACACAATAGAAGGCGCTGCCGGCTCAGGGAAAAATTTAATCGGAAATTGAGAAGGGAGAGAATTTTAAGCATTTAAACAGAAGAAGAAAAACAAAAGAGAGATATTAGAAAATGTGGGAAGCGGGCAATCATATTTAGAACTCTGACTCAGAATCAAAGTTCATTTCAAAACAGCTTTAATTTATGCGTAATGCACTTGAAACATTTATGCAATCGAGAGAAACTCTCGATTTCACTTATTAGCATTAATAACAATCCTAAAAGTGACCCCACTGTAATATTATAATAGTTAATAATGTAATCATAGATAGCAATACCACACCGAGAGCAATTGAGCATGAAATGTAAAGATTATTAAGTTGTAAGTAAGCCTGTCCCTGGTGAGACTGCAAATGGCCAGTCAGTTAGCCTGACGACTCCAGCAATGCTGCTGGCTGCAGGCCAAATGGGAGAGAGCGATTTTGACGGGATGAGGTCACCATGAAGGACAGAAGAAGAGACAGAGACGGACTACCTTCAGTGTACACCTGTAACATATTCTCCCGGTTCACTATAAATGCCTTGCTAAAAATTTTTTTATTTTTTTATTTATTGTGTGAGGAGAAATCTTGTTCCTTTACCAAACAAATGAACATACTACATTCAAATATATGCACAACCTGTTGATGTTGAGATTAAAAGATGGCCACTTTAGCTGTTTCATTTGTTAGCATAGCTAATAGCCATGTAGCTAGTAGCACGGAGTCTACAAAGCAGTCAGTAAGCTGGCTTTTTATTTCTTTAACCCAAATGCTGGATTTATGCTGTAAGGGCATGTTGGTTAGTTCCAAATGGACATTGGGTCAAAGATTATGACCCAATGTTTGGTAGGAGGCCAAAACGAGCCTTGTTGTCCTTCACAGACCCACAGTTGGAAATGCACACAAGCCGGATCAGACTTCACCGAAGCCTGATTTTTTTTTCTCTTTGTGTAAAATACTTCTGATGAGATAACGTAAGTGTAGCAAACCCTGCAAGTAATCAACCTAGTAGCTTAAGTAACATATGAATGTATTTGTGCTCTGTGTTTGACAATTTGACAAAGCCAATGTTTCGTTTTTATGAGTTCTGGTGTTGGTGGAAAGCACAAACATTCAACTGCTGCAAAACACCAGATGAATAGTGATGAGTCGGACAGATGAATGCATTTCATGGAACAAAATGCTGTGTTTTGTAAGTGATGCAAAACTGAGTGGAATGGGGAGAAGAAAAAAAATGTCTTCAATGTTCCAACTCCACATGAGGTTTAAAAAGAATAACACTTGGCACTTTGACTAGTTTTGTTAATCAAAAGCAGAGTTATATTCCTCCATGTCCCACAGCATAAAAACAACTGAAAGTTACATTAAATGTCCATTAAAAGTGTCACCTTTGCATTACTGGGTAAATATTTGCACTTTAATGCAAAGTTCCATTGAAGCTTGCATTAAAAGTGTCAACTTTGCATTAAAAATGTCACTATTTACTGAATAGTATTTCATGGCAGCAGTCATAAACATTCATGTTCATAACAGTTATGTCATGTTTATGATTAAGTGTCATGCCAATCTCATGCATAACCCTTCAAATAAAGTGTCACCAAGAAAAAACTGTTTCAATGGTGGAAAAATGTATCATACACTTAGCTTGCAAAGTCTTTATTCTCACATTAATAGCTATAATTTGGGTATGTTTTTTTTTTTTTAAATCTAGAATATAGCAGTGGATTCTGGAAAAACAAGCAAATTAAACTCCAACCCAAAATAACTCAATTTGTAAGAACATCTAATCAAATGCAAGTGACTGGAAGCACCAGCAGTCTTAAGTGGATAGGTCATGACCTTTGACCAACAATAACTCCTAATCATATCTCAATTTCTCCAGTGGGTAATTTTACAAACAAGAACAGCTTAACCAGTCAAAATCAAAATGTGCACAGAGTCAAACTCTTCTTCTCTTCAGATCGGAAGAGCACACGTCTGAACTGTCTGACTTGGATCAAATGTTTTGCTTCAATGCTTCCACGTAGTTTTCTCTCTTC
>CAEGAE010054460.1:0-11582 GCA_903067095.1 Girardinus metallicus
TCGTTCGTCACACTCAGAAACTCATCTACCAGCCATGTAACGCCACGATGATTTCCACCACCAGTTTGTTGAGACCAATATTGTGCAGCTCGTCCATAAAGCTACACTTACGCTGTAAGCATCAACTACTCAGCCGCCCGCCTTGTTCAGTCTATCCGCTCACCTGTATAAATACTCCTGCATCGCTCTTCCCGCCTTTCATCTCTGAACCTGCATCTCCTGGAGGAGAAAAGCTGCCGTACTCCAGACGTTGCGCCAGTCATTTTAAGGATGCTTATTGGTCCCCCACGGGTCGAACCTGAAAATTGGACGTTATGCTGCTAACACTCAGCTTTCGTCAACAACTCAGAGGCAGAAGTCAGAGCTCCGCTCAAAGCAAACAGTGTTCCAGCTGTAAATAGCCGGACTCAGAGTAGAGCCGCTGCTCCTCCACATTGAGAGGAGCCAGTTGAGGTGGCTCGGGCATCTGGTCAGGATGCCTCCTGGACGCCTCCCTGGTGAGGTGTTCCGGGCACGTCCCACCGGGAGGAGGGGAAGACCCAGGACACACTGGAGAGACTTTGTTTCTCGGTTGGCCTGGGAACGCCTTGGGATTCCCCCGGAAGAGCTGGAAGAAGTGGCTGAGGAGAGGGGAGTCTGGGCCTCCCTTCTTAAGCTGCTACTCCTGTGACCCGACCCCGGATAAACGGAAGAAAATGGATGGATAGATGGATATTATAAACACTTAGTGCGCACAAGATAGCATTAGCATTGCAGCACAGCTAGCAGCTACAGGACTGTAAGTTAGCAGTTCTAAAGTCCTACTAAGCATTTACTTTAAAATTTGCAAGTATGATGATGCTTATTTGATTCTTGCCATGTGGCAACACCTTTGTAGGAACTGTTCTGACATGTAAGATTGCACTAGCAGTAAAGCACAACTAGCAGCTACATAAAGTCAGAAATGTAGCAGTTCAAAGCTCCATTAATTGCTTCAGAAATTGCTGCTTTGTTTTTGCTTAGTTGATTGAATTTTAGCATTCAAGACCAATTTAGTGAGATAATTGTTGAATTGAGTCTTTGTGTGTTAGATAGCATCATCACTGCAGCATGGTTTTTATTGAGTTTTACCATGTGGTAACACTTTATCCACATATTTTTTGCAATTATTAATGATATTGCCCTGATGCACTGATGACCCGTGCATGGTGACCACGCCTCTCGCCCTCTGACCTTTGGAAATAGGCACTAGCAGCCCTCATGACCTCACTAGGGATAAGGGCATATGATAAAAGATGGATGGATATTTTATGATGCTGATGTTACTGAGGTTATTGATTAAATATTGACAATTGTAAAATAACTAAAAGCGTTGATGATCAAACTATCAGCTCTGGATTAAAAGACAATGATCTTCTCTTTGGTCTGA
This sequence comes from Girardinus metallicus, assembly GCA_903067095.1. Lineage (NCBI taxonomy): Eukaryota > Metazoa > Chordata > Actinopteri > Cyprinodontiformes > Poeciliidae > Girardinus > Girardinus metallicus. Next base: position 1,409 of record CAEGAE010054460.1, read on the forward strand.
CTGTCTGAAAACTGATGATCTATACACCTGAAGCTGTTTTCTATTTAAGGGTGGATGAGCTCCCAATAGAAAAAACATTTCTTCTACTTATTGACATTTTCATTCCAATTTGTCATCAGCAAAGAGAGGAGGTGGGAGTGACGGGCCTTTGGGAGAGAGGAAGCACCTTGATGGAGAAGCGTTGAGCCGCAGGGAGATGGTATCTGTCTTGCTCTGTTTATCAGCTGCTTTTGTTTCAGCTCTTGATAACTTGATGTCAGAGTCTTTCCCCCGGAGGCCCTGACGGAGAACAGCAACAAAGCACTGTTTCTTCCTCCAGTCTCTATCCCTCCTCCCCTTCTCTCTCTCTCTCTTTTTTTATCTCCTATGTAGTCATTCCACAGCTGCATCAGACATTGTTTCTTTGTCCTTTTTGTGTTGTGTCTATTTAAATCCCATAGTGTCATTATGAAGGAAGTTTTTTTCTGACTCCATACGATACGTGTGCACAGTGGTTCAACGGCTGGCCACTGATGGGTTAACTGGGCTTCTGGAGAACCTGATGGGGGTTCTGGTGTAGCAGCAGGTGGTCTTGCTTAATGACGGTGAGCAGACAGAAGAGTGGAATGCTTCCCAGGGTGGGTGGGATGTGGGATGACTGTTTCAGCCGTCCCTCCTCCCTCTCCTGCTCCATTGCTTCTCAGTGAATGAGTTGCTGAGAACTTTTGAGCTTTTCCCCCCTTGCTGTTTGTGGAAGGAGGAGGTCTGGATTCCTAACCTGCCTGCCTCCCTCTCTCCTTTACCTTCTTGATATGTGAAGAGATAATGATAGAATGATAACAAGATGTTTAGGGTTAGTTCTCCCTGCAATCTTTCATAGCAAACATGCCAGTTTTTCTGCAGCTTGTTGAATTAAAAACATCTTCAGATTGTAAGATTCAGACTTGATTATGACGTTACTGCAGCACATATTCCCCATAGATAAAGTTTTATTCCAAACTTTATGATTTCCTTCGTTTTATTTCTGCTTCTGCTTTAAAACACCCTGGGAAAAGCTGCTGCAGGTTTTACAGCCTTCTAATTAAAATATTACCCTGCTCTGCCACCTCTTCATGATTTCATCTTACAGGGGAAACTCTGAAGATAGATTAAACTTTTACCGCTGCGCTGGGAAACTCGACAACCTTCTAATTTCCCAGGTAGGGAAACACACAGCTTTTTGGGGTAATTCCAGACGGGTAGATGGAATTCATTTTATTGTGCTCTGGAAATGTGTGATAACTCTATATGGCCGCGCCCTGGTGGCTGAAGTAAAGCACCGGGGTTCTTCTTCCAGTCCATGTCCAGACAAGCAGCCTTTTGTCTTTGGGGAGCCATGGGAAGTCAGACGAGGGACTTTTGAAGGATTGTGATTCTTCTCAGCCTCTTTGAATGGATTAAGGCCGTAGAGTTCATTCGCTTTATATGAAGGCGTGTCCTCTATAAATCTGTATATCCTGTTTGGATTATGTCAGGACGTTTTACTCGGTGAAGTGAACAGAACTGATGGAAGGCTTTGATGAAACAAGTAACAGAAGGTTAAAGACAAAAACAAAACCGCCGGATCCATTTGCCAGTGAACCCTTGGAGTCTCCAGCGTTATTGCAGATTTTCGATTTTAATTAAAATTCTGGAAGTGCTGATCCCCACTTGGCATGGTAATAAAGGACTCTGAAATGAAAAAGCCATGAAAGATGGAAAAGAGTAAGGCAGGAATGGAGCACTTACCCGCAGTCTGCTGGGCCTGGCCTCCATCCCAGCAGGATCAGGATGAATCTCTGCTGGCGATAAGGATCACAGATGGTGGTGATAGAGCAGCGCACTGCTAGCATGCTAGCATCTCTCGTGTGGGAACACGTCTGTCATTATGTGCTCCAGCAGCGTGCATAGTAACAAGGACTGTGAAATTAAATATGTCCAGATGCAAAATGCTATGCTTATTTTATTTTATTTTTTTTGCAACAAGAACTGATTGTTGATCTCTAAATTAGATTTGTGATTTGTTTTTTTGGCTAGATGCAATGATGCAAATAGAAAAATTATAAATTATTGTAATGATCGACCGCTCCAATTTTTATTTTGACTTTCTATAATGAAGCATTGCCACTTGGCTGTAGGAATGGTTTCAAATCTTCTCAGCCTTTGATCCATGAAGAAACGGGAAATCACTTCTGATGAAGTTCACATCATTATGAGAAAGAGAAACAGACGTATCGTGAAGACACAAATGGCAGTGTGGAAAAGTCCAGAATTAGTTTTAAACTGGTTACCAGTTTAGATAAGTTTGGAAAAACAAGAGTCTGGAAGAGGATGTGAGGTTCCAGACTTTGTCCCACATCCTCTCGTCTAAACCCATCTGTCAGCTCATCCATCCATCCATCCATTCATCCATCCATCTGTCCTTCATCTGAATACCTATAAAACCATCCATCCGTTCATCCATCCACCTGCCTGTTTGTGGATTTTTGCTGGTCTTAAAGTTCGATCATTGTAAAAATATCTGCTGTAAATGTGTAGTAAATGTTTATGTACCTTTTTTTTTTTTTACTCTGTCAGATTCAATTGTCTATATTTTACTGTAGAAACGTTTGAAATATTTGCAATGTCCCAGGGCGCCGCCAGGAATCTTGGGCCCCATGACAAAAAATTTAATTGCGCCCCCCCACGCAGCTGCTGTTACAATTTTTTGAGTCTATTTGACCCATAAAAAGCATCACAATTTTAAAGGCTTGCAACGTGCTGTCCTTAGTCCAATACTGATACTTGCACAATATTTACTGCTCATGAATTTTACATGCAACAGTCCACATACAGTACGCAAGTCGGTTGCCCATGAGCAACAGTCAAAAGCATCATGCAAAATACACATATAGCAATCCAGACTTCTAAAAAATGCTATATAGTTGCATTTTATTCAAGTTGCAGTACATAATGTTAATAAATGTTTTTTCCTTATTTGTTAAAGTTGTCACCATGTCGTGTCAGTTTGTTATGAGACAGATAATCTGTGAAAACAATCAATCTCCTCCACCTGCTCCCTGAACTACTATTACTGGCTAAAGTAATGCAACGTTCCAGCCAAAACAACCAATCAGAACCAGGAGGAGGGTCTTAGTGCTGTCAATCAGCCTCATTCACTCACTGCTAAATGTGCTAATGGTGGAGAAACCACTTATTGCAAGAAAGATGTTTATCTGCTGTCATTGGTAGCTATGCTAACTAGACTGAGCATTCATAACAGGCTGTGCTAGCTGCAGCATATGGATGAGCAGCCACATGAGATTGTGGCTGCTCACTAAAAGTCTCCTGTCTCTGATTAGTTGTTTCTAGATAGCACTGGGAGAAGGCAAAGGAAAGAGATTTTTAACAGATTATCTCTCATGTCATACTGTCACAACATAATGACAGTTTTAACAAATATGTAAAGTTTTTTATAAAAGTTACATACTGCAGCTTTAATTTCACTTAGGAGAGGGCAGGTCAGGAAGGACATGGGTTAGGGCTGCTGCTGACTGACTCATCTGTTGTTAAGTGTGGTAATAGGTACAGATACAAGCTCAGTATATGGATATGTTGGTAATTTTTTTCCTTAATTCATTAAATGCTAGTGAAATGGAGGCAAACAGTAGTCTGTAGCTAAAGCTAACTATGCTGAATGGTTGATAATCTCACACAGTATACCCACCTCTTGGAGAAAAACTGGGTTCAGGGCAAATATGGATGTGTGCTGTTTGGTCTGGGAGTGGGAACATTACATTTTTACTCCTAAAGACAATCTTCGAAAACACAATGTGATTAATTTTGTAATTGACAGGACCTCAATATTTTTTTAATTTCTATGAACAAAAAATAAATAAATAAATTGTGGAGGGCCCCTGTTGGTCAGGGGCCTTTAGAATTGTCATAACTTTTTCCTCCTATATGGCGCCCCTGCCAGTGCTAACCTCATCATGCAGGATCAGCCCGGTGAGGCGCTTTCACGCTCGCCTCGTAGTCAAGCTGATTTTATATTATCTTATTATTATTTTTAGTATTATTTTTCCAGTTACACGATGCATGAAACCATATCAATGCTTTGTCCACTTAGTCAGTCAGAGTTAATGCACACAGCCGCACGGATATCTGAAAATGTTGTTACATTAACTCCAACCACCAAAACAGTTTCTGTGGAGTTTATTGGAAGAGCTACTAAAGCCACCTTGGCAGCATTAAATGAAATTCCCCGTTTGTTGCGCATTTCTGCGCAGTGCAGCGGATTTAACTCATCATGCAGGGCCGGTCCAAGGCTGTATGAGGCCATGAGCTGAATTTTACTTAGGGGCCTGTCTTGCTGCTAAAAACATCCATCCATCCATTTTCATTACACCCTCGTCCCTTAGTAGGGTCTGGAGGTGCTGGTGCCTATCTCCAGCCACGTTCCGGGTGAGAGGCGGGGTCACCCTGGACAGGTCATCCTGCTAAAAACATCAACACCTCAAACAGCTTCTTTATTACATTTAGTGAAACCTGGGAGAGTAGGACTAGTTTAATTGGCCAACCTAAAAAGCAATCAGTTATTATTGTAGTTTACTAATTTGTATTTGTAAACAAACAGAGTTCATACTCAAAGATTAAACTCACAGCATCAGATTGTTGCTCTGGTAACATATCTAACTGTGGTAACATATCTAACTATGAATATTGTTATTTGAGGTTTTACAACGTAAACTTGCCAGATCCTTAAAATCTTACATATAAATGTTAAACAATTTAAAGTCTTTCAATTTATGTATGCTAAAACCATTAAATCAAATTTAGCAGCATTGTTAATCTCAATAAACAAATGTTACAATTTTGTATCTGTGGTCTGTGTTAAAATATGAGCATTTATGGGGCCCCTGAAGCCCTGGGGGCCTTATGGAGCTGCTGTCTTAATTTGGATTAAACAGAAGTGCAAATAATTGATATTCATCTTAATTGTATTTTTTTATATGTTGTTTTTAAAACTAGTTGTGGGTTTAAATAGCGTTTCACTGGCGATGTTTTCCCTTAACATATAATTACACAGTAATATTTCTACATTTCCTGTCTACTTAACATCTTTTAGTACAAAAACACAGTGGACCGCCTGGGTGCCCTGACCACCAGGCTTAGCAAGTTTTCTGGGGGAAACCCTGAGATGGCAAGGTGTCGAGCTGCAAACGGATGATTCTTTGGTCAAACCTGGAGGTCCAAACTTTTCTGTCAACTGTGGCAGAAGAGCACATTGCAGCGTCAACTGGATGGGGCAACCCGCAATGAACAATTATGCCGAGATTTTGTCTTCTGGCCATATTTCTCATTTACGGCCAGAAGAATGTGATCTAACTAGCATTAATGTCAAATGATATTCATGTCTTTCAGCAAAGCCTTTATCCTTCCACGGTTAATAAAAACAAAACACCCCCACAGTGTTGCCACTGCAGCATACTTAATAACAAGTCCTTTACATCTTATCATGTGTAAAGAAATGTCAATGTTTTAGAAATGTCAAAGTCCTCTCATTGGTGAGTTTGACATGTTAAAATGTTTTAGATAAAAACAAGTTGATACATCACGAAGAGTCTTGAATACTGAGTCATTTTCTATCATTTGTGCTTGACTGTCCTTTAGTCCCTGAAGATAAAAATAAAAATTTAAAATGTTCCCTATGTTTGTTTCATCAATGTGAGTGTGAAACATCTCCGGATGGTGAGTAAACATGCATGCATGGACAAGCTTTATTTGTTCTGGCCCATCACACGCTCATTCCCAATTGGGGAAATTGGTTGAACAGGGGACGAATCTTGTAACTCGTTAATTCTGCTTGGCGTTTTCACTTCGGTGGATAAAAACACTGTTATTTCTGCTTTTATGGGACATTGTTGGTGCAGGACTGCTTTCTGCCTGCGGCACTGGTTTTTACAATGTGTGAAGTGAAGGACGATGGAGTGACACGTGCAAGCTGAGCCCCCCCACGCTCCTCCCTCTCCACCTTCCCTGTCTCTTCTCATCAGCCTTGTTTCTGAAACTTGTCCACTCCAGAGTTTGACCTCACCACATTCAGCCCAAAACACGGCCATAGACCGATCTGTACCGCTCCAAATGTTGCATCATTGGTTTGCCTTAAAATCAATCTGATTAATTGTTGACTCGCAGAAAGGAGTTGGTGCATTTCCCATGTTTGCTTTGGTTTTCTTATAGCATGTGTTTATTTAAATGCTAACTCGGGTACTGAGTAGAGGTGAGGGTGAATGCTTGTTTGTCTCATCTGCCTCTATGTCACTGTTTCGCAATTATTTTCTGTCATCCCCCCCCAGGATCATAATTTTTTTAACATCCCCCCAGTGCCTTGTGAACCTGTTCATATTTCATAATTTATCTGTACAAACCACTGGCTCGAGAATTGTATGACTGTATTATCAAAACCGCTATTTTATTGTTCTAAGTCTCAAAATAATTTTCCAAAATCAGTTTAACAAGTGAATCAGCAACATTTAATCAAGACTACTCAGTTTGAAAGAAAAAAATTGCAATTGTTTCACTCGGATGTGCATTTAACATTAATTGTGGAAAAAATTGCAGCATATTGCTTATATTTTAGCTTGTCAGATGAGAAGAGACGAAAAGTGCTTAACATTTTGCATTAACAATAAAAAGATAGGTTTTGTCTATTTCCTGACGACAGGAAATAGACGAAACATATTTCCTGTGGGCTACAGTTACTTGCTTATGATGAATTTTAAGAGCCAGGCTCTAAGTATTTGATTTATATTTTAAATATGTGTAAAGATGGACAGGAATAAAGTTGTAATTTTATGATACCTTTTAACCATAATGCTCTAAAATGCAGAATACTGATCTTGTAAAGTTATAGTTGGTATTAGTTTAACAAATGAGTAAATACTAAATGTTTTAGCACATCAGAAGCAAATTTTTAGCCCCAGGACTTTGAAACAATTTTAAATAAACAACTTCTTATTTTACAGAAAGAACCGGACTTGCTGTGCAGGTCACGTTACATATCACTCTATCGATAGGCCTGTCACAATAACAATTTTTGATGAGCGATTAATTGTCTCAAAAATTATTGCGATAAACGATAATATTGTTGAAGACCATTTTAAACTGATTTAATAGTAATGACATAATAATGCAACCAATATCCTGCCAAAAATAAATGGACTTTATTTTCACTCTTAACACTGGAACTGGTAAACAAAACAACCAAAAACAAAAATAAAATGGACTTTCAGTTTCCATTAACAAAAATGCACTTGATTAAAAACTAAAACAACATAAAACCAAAGTGGAAATAAAAACTACATTCAACCAAAAGAGTGCAGATTATGAAGTTGTATACTATATTGTCCTTCAATAATCATTAGATTTAGATATAGTAGACGGGCATATCCGACTACCTGACGCAATAGTTCACTCCTCCCTTAAGCCAAGTTCAAACAACACGATGTTTTTTTTGCCCCGATTATCTTACGACTACACCACACACTACAGGATGGCTGATCGGGTCCAGTCCGCAGAACATTGGGACCGCTCCGATCTAATCAGGCATATTCATGTTAGATTGTTTTAGCCAGCAAGATTTCCCCCAGTGTATTATAGGCCTGGTGGCCCTCCATGTTTTCCTAGCCCCACCGCCAGGCTAAACCTTTCTTGTTTATGTGTTTAGGAAAATAATAAAAAAAAAAAACATTGCCTTTTTTTAAAGCCGGATTGCAAACGTCTCTGTTGCTCTGAGCGTTTTCACTGACGGAACAGATTTCTTCCTAAAAGATATGTTTATAGAAGATAAGTTTATTGTTTATGCATTTAAAACCAGACCAATCACACCGCTGGCGCCTCTGCGCGTCGCCTCGCGCGCTGCAGCAGCTGGATTAAGTTAATCTCTTCGCGAATTGCGCGCGCCTCCTTTCACTCAAACTGGATAAACTCCCCTGTGAGGAATTATGTTTCTTTCCAGAGTTTTTGATCAAGGCGTTTAAACCCCACCATGTTAGCTCTGGTTGCGCAGCTCTACGTGAACCGCAGGAATAACTTGTAGTGGCGAATTCAGAGGTGCGTTGAGCGAGCGGTGAGAATGATTTATTTGTAGACAAAAAAATTTGTGCGGCTTTTCCATCTCAACACGCTGCTCAGCGCCCGGCTCTATCTGCGCTGATAAAGTTTACGTATGAGGTCCCAGTTGGCCGGAGCGTTAGTGGTTAATGAACCAACGCTGACCTCATCATGCAGGGTCAGCCCGGTGAGATTTCTCGTAGTCACGCATCACGGTTACACGATGTATCAAACCGTATCAAATTCTTTGTCTACACAGAGCTAATGTGCGTGGCTATGTGGAGATCTGAGAAAGTCGTCCCATAAACTTGAGCAAGAGTTTCTGTGGCCATTATTAAAAACTCAACAGACACGAAATGGAAGAGCTACTAAAGCCACATTAGCAGCATTTAATTAAATCTCCTTGTTGCGCATGTTTGTGCAAAGAATACCCAGTAAAAACCAATGCACATACTGGGAGTACTCCATTTAAGCAAATGTATCAGTAACCTCATAGCATAATTGCACAAGTCATAATTTGGCCAAATTAAGATATTCTTACACTACTACATCATCCTGACTGCCCATGTCCTGAGCCTATCAGAATATGTGTTACAGCACAAAAAAAAAAATCCATATTTTTTCTGTATTTTAATTCATGTTTTTCCTGTTTTCCAAAAACACTAACATATGACTTGGGCAATTATGTTATGAGGCTAATGATATGCATATGAAATCTGTCAAAATGGTAGCAGAAATCGGCATCTACCTGTACAACATCAGAGCATAATTATCCAGTTTCTAAACGTAGACTGTGAAACCTTCATGGCAGTACCGTTTCACTGTTGTGTAATAACAAGCTTCCGCTGTCTGCATTGTAAACAAAAGACAGCAGTCACATTTTAGTACGAACTTGACAGAAAACCAATGGGAGGTGTCGTCACCTTATAAACTCTTTTTTAAATATGTTAAACTGCATGAAAAAATAAAACATGAAGGGCTTATTCTCCATTAAGAGAGCCTTTAATAAGCTCTTCTCACTGTAGCCATGTAGTCTTGAGGCGGTGATGTCAAACTGCTGTGCTGCAGTAGAAATTAGCTTAACCTGCGGGATGCCCGCACACTTCCTGACACTTTCTCCTCTAAGTGGTCCACAGGGTCACCACAGCCCGGTAAGCCGCTTACAGCCGCGGCGGTCTGTTCAGGAAAATAATTTCCTGTTTGTATTGTTAAACTTCAGAAGACTTCCTGCTCCACAACGGAACAAAAGCTGCACACAACACTCGCGGCTAATTTGTTTGCTAGCCTCTTCTCACCATTATCCAGTCCAATATACACACACACTGTTCACTGCGTCTCCTCCGCCCCTTTACGCTGCCCTGACAGCTTTGTCACAAAGATGAATTCATCGTCAGCACAGCAGCCAAAACAAGTAATTTGATTGCCCGAACCACAAATTAAGTTAGTGTGATTCAATTTTTGATTTGGGCTTCTCCTGCAGCCATACATCAAGCAAGACATATTTCATTACACAGCAAAACCACAGAGGGAGGGAGTCGTGACGCGCTCCCTCCATAAGAAGACATCATGGCAGCATTATGGCATTTACTCAATACTGCTGCAGGTCCGGTCAGGACGGTGTCAGCCTCGGTGCCAGGCTCCAGGCTTGTTAGCCACGGGACAAACGCTGCCACACATTAAAACAGCCGACATATGCACCTAGTTGGGACAGCTATGAGTGTGACAGTGTGCAGGAAGGAAGGTCGGGCTGAACAAGGAATCACAAGAAAATGGATTAGAGCTCCGAGTTTCAAGACTATGTAAGGTCCAAAAAGTATTCAGCCCCTGAACATCCATCCATCCATTTTCATTACACCCTTGTTCCTTAATGGGGTCGGGAGGGCTGCTGGTACCTATCTCCAGCCACATTCCAGGTGAGAGGCGGGATACACCCTGGACAGGTCACCAGTCTGTCGCAGGGCAACACAGAGACAGATAGGACAAACAACCATGCATACACACACTCACACACCTAGGGACAATTTGGAGAGGCCAATTAACCTGACAGTCATGTTTTTGGACTGTGGGAGGAAGCCGGAGTACC
>CAEGAE010054461.1:0-13933 GCA_903067095.1 Girardinus metallicus
CCCCCAGCCCCCATCCCCATTTCCCACCTCCAAGGCCAAACCGAGGTCTCGGCGCTGAGCCGGCTGCTCCGCTCGCTACGTCTCCTCCCTCACACCACCAGATAAACACCTACTACAGACATCATCAGTTTTCCCTTCTCTTTATTAGTTTGGCAGACACAAATCAGAACAGATACGACACTATCTTCGACTTGGCACACGCACACACACACGCGCACACACACACTCCCTGAAACCAGACAGTACTAACAACAGCAATACTTCATTTCCTCGCGTCCTCGTCGTTCAGTCCGAGTCTTTTGTGCAGGGATTCCAGGCGGTCCGACCAACGAGGACCAGAACCTTCTTCACAGAGCGTCCATTGGACCGTCCTCCTGCAGTCCCGAGTGAATCCTTCCCACCAATACATTTCAGCGGTCTACAAAAACATGAATCGTTCAAATAGTACATTCTGGAAGCTCGAAAAGGACATCCACTCTGAGCTAAAGGCTGCTTATTCTGACTGAGTAGTGGTTCCCTTGATGAGTTAATACTCACTTGTGGCGCACAGTTAAAACAAAAAGAACCAGGTTTGCTGGTCGCGATATTATGACGGTGCATTAGAGCCATTGTAGATTAACAAAAAAAAGTAGCTTCGGGCCAAAAAACTTGGAAATTTGAGCGTTAAATGTCAAAAACTTACATGAAAAAACTCAGGAATTTTGAGTTTAATAAAAGAAAGTTTTTTGTTTTGTTTTCTTCTAGAAAATTTCTGGTGTGTTTTGCAGAAATTTGCTCTTGTTTCCTACCTACAATGGCCCTAATACGCCGTCGTACGATCTGGTGACAAAATCACCAGGATACAATGTCTTTCTTTCTTTATTTTTTTAAGAGTGGCAAGAGTGATGTCATCGGGCCAGCCAAGATCAAGCCGACCATCATTCTGCAATCATAGCTATGTACAAAATACATATAATCACATTTATTTACAGAACATGTGGCGACAGCAGAGAGCCACGACATGAATACAATAACAAACACAGCACCTCCTGGTGTCACAGGGACAAAGACGGCAAAGAAAAACAAAAAAAAAACAAAAACAAAAATAAAACTTGGCACTTGCAGATTTCTCCCACATCGACATAAGACAGAGACGAAATAAGAGTCGGTTTTTAGTGGTAAACAATGCAGCGGCTTCTCCAGCTCTCACAGGAGGCAGATCAGGCTCTTGCCCTCCTCGATCTCCTCCTGGACTTTGTCGCTGGACGTGGCGATCTCGGCCTGAGCCGAGAAGACGGCGCAGATGAAGGTGAGAACAGTGCCCCCCATGGCGGTGTAGAAGGCCCAGCCCATGGAGCAGAGCCCGGCGCGGTACGGGGCGGCGTCATGGCCGCAGTACAGCTGAACTTTGTCGGAACCCCAGCCAGCAGGGTACAACATCAGACCCAGAATCAGGAACAGACCTGTGGGAAGACGAGCGGATCGGGTGGTTAGCTTGGAGGGTTTGGTGATTAAATGCAGCTTAAGCAGCAGCCCACTGGTACGACGGCGTATCAGGGTGGATAGAAAAAAAAAACCCAGTACATTTCCAGTGAAAAATAAAAAGGTTGTGAAATTAAGCTCAGAAATTTTCTAGAAAAAACAAGGACATTTCTGAGTTTCAAAGATTGAACATTTTTTACTTTTGAAACTCGGTTGGAAATCTTTTTTCAGTTTCAATTTTTTAAAATTTCAAATCCTTTTTGTTTCTAATCCCCCCCCCCAACTTCAAATTTTTTTTGCTTCGAAAGTTTTTTCAGTCTCAAAACTTTTCTTTCCTGTTAAATTTTTTTTATCTGTTTCAAATCTTTTTTTTGTCAGCTTCAAATATTTTTGTTTCAAAAGTTTTTTCCAGTTTTTTTTTTTTTTTTGAACAAACTTTATGGCCCTAATTTAGCTGCACACATAATACGCCGTCTTAGAGAGGATTGTGGTCTATATAAGACCACGTGATGTCAAACTGACTTTCTGTTAGATTTATTTATGGGCTTTAGTTTTACATGATGAAGAATGAGAGGAGGGGAAAATATCTAAGTGTGATTAACAGCTCAGATATTCTGATCTGAAAGTTAGTAGTTTGGCAATAAAGTCAAGTTAAGAACCCTAGAAGGAGCTTTACATTTTAACTGTACACAACTCATTTTAGAAATATTCACTGCAGGTTTTCATGCCATATTGTTCTTTATGTTGTATGAGTTCATACATGTGGCATTGTTATATTTAATTGATATGTGTTTGGTTGGCTGGTTTAGTAATATAGAAGAAGTATCAGCGATGTGTGCTGAGGCAAGAAAAAGCTGAAAGCCCAGTCTTTATTTTCTACAATGCTTATAAAAAATGCTGTAAGCTTTGTAGGGACAAACACAACTAATAAGAAGAAAACATGTTTCTTCTTGCTCGTGTTTCAATCAGTTGTTCCCACAGATTGATCCAATGTAATTTTGCCTGGTGAGATGAGCTAAAACCCAGCTAATGGGGTCTGACTTTGTACTTAGCTTGTTCCTAGGCATGTGCATAAGGCAGCTAAAATCCACAACAGCTAACAGGGCAACAAAGTAACTGCTGCTTGGTCGAAGAATGGCACGCGACCAGATCTGCTGAAGATATTTGACTAATACAAATGTAATCAATTGTAGAAAATGTGTTTAAGGTGCTTGCTAAACATTAAAGTGTACACCGCTTCAACAAGAAGCATGGGATGTCTGTTTTCTCCTCGGAATAACTGAACCACATAAGAAATGACAGCAGAATACATGTTGTGGAATCAGACATTAATGTGTTCAGTTTGGCTCAGTAAACAAAACTGGAGTTCACCAACTTCTAGCGGCAGCAAACCAATTGGGGTTTGCTGTGGTTAGCAACCAAGCTAACTACTGTTAGCTACACACTGGTTATGCCTCTGTTTTATGGTAGGAATACAGATAGCACTATAAACACCACTGGTTTATTTACTACAACAACTTGCTAACACGTGGCAGCCATATTGGATATTTAGCTAGGGGGCTGACTTTCCTGGAGCTATAAATTTGACATTGGCTGAAATTCTTATACATTTTTCTGTTTGGAAATATAATATTCAGCCTTCCAAGAGCAAATTATATTCACTGTTACTTTTATTTAAACGGTACATATCGTCACTTCTTTTGTATGAGCTAGCTATTATTAGCACTGTAGTACTTCTAGCAGTTGCTAGAAGCATGGAAAGAAGCAGTTTGAACCCATAATAAGTCATTGCTTAAAAGTTAAAAAGAGGTCACTTAATTTTTACTTTCTACATCCGCTTGCCTTGTGTTGGCCATTGGCGAAGTAGTTAGCTTACTTAGCTTAATTAGCTTTTAGCTGGGCTCCAACATTAGCTTCTAGCTGTATTTCCATGTGTTAATGTCGCTTAAAAACCTAGTGAGGGGATTCCAAGGCGCCTCTGCTGTGAGGTATTGCAGACAAAAATATTTGTGAATAGCAAAACCATTTCCCGTCGAACTCCCATTACAACACTTACAAAAGAAGGTTGCATCAGGCGGGGAACGATTTCCTGATTTCCCGCCATAAAATGCGACCGAACATAATTGCAGCAAGACCCTCGAGTATGACAGGAAAGAGCAGCCCACCCCTTGAATCTTCACACACAATCCTGTCAAAGGAAAGCGGAGAACAACAGGAAAAGGTAGCCGACCTGACCCAACTGCATGGTGTCCTGCGTCTCGGTGGAAGTCGTCAAAGCAGCAAACCGCTTATTTTTTATTTATTTATTTTGTTCAGCACACCAACACGTTACAGATCCAACAGAATTTGAATCCGATTTGAAGTCACGAGGTTTCCGGTTTCCCTTTAGATGGGTCAGCCACCAATCGAAGCTCAGGGCGAAGACATTCATACTAATGCAGTTACAGCGACCCAATGAGACGTACAGGAAATGAGGATTTCAGCTGTGATATTTTCACCCTCTCTTCCTCCTCCCTCTGCAGCCAGTCTTATTTTGCTTCTGTAAAACAAGGAGGTAAAACTCTGTCTCTCTTAATCCCTCTTCCTCTCTCCTCGCTTCCTTTCTTTCTCCTCTCTCTTCAAGCACCCAATATCACATTAAACAAGGAAATGAAAACTAGGTCATAAATTCTTTCCACATGTTGCTGCGCTGCCCCGACGTCCAGGCCAGGCCTGGTGATGGATTGAAGGCATGGGTTTAATTCCCAACACCACCCCACCCCTCCACCTACACTCCCACCACCCCCCACTCCCACCACACACACACAGACAGATACATGCAGTCATTCCAAGCCCCTCCACCTCCTCCACCTTAAAACTGGACTCTCTAACCTAATATCCTACTGAGCTCCGCCCTCATTTAGCCTCAATAACCCTTTGCACTGGCTCTTGTCTGCGTTGCTTCCAGACTGTCAGTTCTCCGCCGTCAGTCCATCTCTGATAGCGGCCGATCCTTTCCCTCAACGCCAATTTTCTTCCGTTTGGGGAATAAATAGGAAGTCTGGAATGGGCTGGGGGTGGTGGTCGATATTTAGAAAGGGATGTTCTGACTTTTTATGGTTTAGCACCAAAGTGTAGAATAACTGGCATCCGTGTTGTAAATTTATTTGACAACCCTACCCCCCCCTCAAATTAGGTTTTTCAAACTTGATGCATAAATATTTTTGGATTTCTAGTTGTTCAACCTCAAAAATATCACTCATACACAAACCAGAAAGAAAAAGATTGTATATTACGAACTGTGATTTGCTTTTTATTGATGCTGTTGGGTATTAAACCCTGGTAGGGCACTGAATAGGGCGAAGGTGTTTATTTATATTCCATCAATGCCGGTTGTGTTATATTCAACACATACCGTAGATCGTGATCCCACCGACTCATGTTCAGATTTAAGCCAGAACATGATTTTCTCTGTTCTGCATACTAATCTATTGTGTGCGCGCGATACTCGAATAAACAATCTACCGAACAGAAAAAACATAGATTGTTGATTATTCTATGAATTGTAAATGAATTGAAGCAGTAAGGGAGTAAAAAGTACATGAGGTTGGCTGACAGCGTTAAGACCCGCCTCCTGGCTCTGGTTGGTTGTGTTTGGTCGGGAGCTGTGCATTTCTTCAATAACAACTGAGAGGAGATCTGTTCACAAGTGATCTGTCTCATACTAAACTGTCACAATGTTGAGACAGTTTTAACTTTTATTTAAAAAAAAAAATCATCTTTTTGTAAAAAGTACATACTTCACCCATAAGCAAATTAAATATTCGCTAATAAAAATTGAATTTTATCCTCTCAGGAAACAATCCACAAATATTTCCACTCAATACTCATAAGTCATCGCCATGGCAATAATAACTTCCTTATCTGGGTCTGTCAGGCCCAGTTTTATCTTCATTGTTCCACACCAAGTACCACACCTGCGGTGTAAACACAGATATCCAGGAAATGCTCTTAAAGGCCTGGCTGTGCTGTTTTCCTATTAGTCAGAGCTGACGTGTCTGCTTCTCTGCTTTATATGAAGTGGGATTTCTTCCGTCAGTGACAGTAACACCATAAACACAGCCCTAAACTCCTGCTGGAGGGTGTTTCGTTCCTTTCGCTTCCAGTCTGGAGTTTTGTCAAGCTCTGTACCTAAACCTGCAACAGGGACTGTGACTCAAGGCCAGAGGAAACTTTATTGTGGCTAATAAAGGCACACGGCAGCAAACACACAGGAATCAGAGACAGTTTTACAGCTGAGTTTGTTTGGCGTCTCGTCTCTAATCCTTTTCCTGCTCCTGTGAGGCAGGCATTTCAGTAAACGTGGAAATAAATTCACTCAGAGGTAGTCTAACTGCTGCATAACAAGCCTTTTGGGGGCCCTTAAAACGCACGCCGCCAGGATGCAAGGCTTAGCCGACTGACCCTCTGCAGAAGTCTGCTCGGGTCATTCTGCTAGTCTTAGAACCACCCAAGCCTACGCAGTCGCTTCTGACGGTTTGGGAGACGTGGTGGCGTTAGGGACGCGTGTCACAGGGGTCCGGGTGACATCGGGGTAATGTGGAGATGAGGCTAATGGGACTGGGAGTCACTCCAGCGCAATGACGCGACCATCTCTGGCAGCTGCGTCGCAATCTTCCCATCTGAGGTCAATCGCTTTCCCAAACATCTGCCGTCTGGTTCCAGTTTTCTCATTACCGTGGCGACGGTACATTTTCTGGAAATAATCATTAGCAAAAGAAAGTCGACGTGGTATATAGTCTCTTCGGTAGATATCAGCCGGAGTGATTATCATCCGCCAAACTCTTCACAAAATGAACTCTGTTTAAGACTGTGAAACGCACTAATGAATGATTGATGCTGGAGGAAGAACGAATCAAAAGAAACATTTCTAGTGACACGACTGGCAGCAGGCCGGCTCCGGTTTCTACCCACTCAAGTGAAATGAGGGAATGGGAAAAGTGATCAGAGTTCAGCTGCAGGGAAGCGAGGGGAACTCGGTCGCCTTGTTTCGATGTTCGAAGCTCCCTTTGCCTCGTTTCCACTTCCACATCGTCATCCTGACTGAGCTGCATGTTGTCTGCACAGACTTGGTAAAGAAAGTCAGAGAGGATTTGTTGTCACTGCTGTTCAAGCAAAATTAGTCTGAGATGATTTCACTTTCGCTCCTGCAGAGTTTTACAAAGGCCTTTGCAAGACTTTACTGCCTCGTCCTTTACAAACAGCAACTTCTCAAAGTAGAGGCTGTGACTCTTTTCACCCTTTCACACTTTTCTAGTCAAATTCATCGCTCCGGCCAGTAAAGACGTATTGAACTTATCCACCATTGAAGATTGTTTCAGTTTTAGTTCAAAACTCGGAGGGATGAAAATTGACAGACCTGGTTAAGTCGACATCACGGGCATAAGAGCCAGAAATGTTCAGCTTTTCATGATCATTCTGAGGACGTACAACAAAAAAGGTCTAAAAGCAAGAAAACTGGTGTTACTGTGGACGCTCTGTAGTCCACACATTATCCAAATAGGTTCTAACACCAGCACTAGTGTTTGGTTAGATGTTCTGTTGGCACACTACGCCTTAGCGCACATTACTTTTGTAACTTCGTCATGATTCTGGTAGGTTGTTTGCCAACTCTTATTGTCAGAATTGGTGGGGATCATTACAGATTCAGTTTTTATATATATATATATATATATATATATATATATAAAAAAAATCCATATATCTTATAAAGGCTTAAGAGATGGTACCATTAAACAAGCCAAACATTAACATAATTTAGCCAATCCAAAGCTAGCTTTTCCATGTTCTTGGGATAATATTCCTGTTACATCACCCAATTGTGTCCAACTTCCCGTCATCTACACTGATAAGAGAACAGGTGATAAAACTTAAACATGTCGTGTAAACGGGTCACAAACTAAGTTAATTTTTTAACTTGTCAAGTTAATTATTTTTTTTAGGTTGGAGCTGCATTCTCTGTTTTTTCCAGTGTAGCTGACAATTTGAGGTCCGGATAAAGAATTTGGATGTAGCACCACAGCATGACGGTACCTCCGCCATGCTTGACAGTTAATATACATTTTTCTTTTGAAAAATGTAATCTGTCTCACATTTTCTTATACTTCTCTGCTACTATGGCCAAGTCAAAGTCCATTTGAGAATTTGATGCAATACGCCAAAAAACATTGAAATTAGTATCTGGAATATGACAAGTTTTGGAAAAAATAATGAATTGTATGACTACTTTAGCAAGGCGCACAATAAAAACTCCACCTATATTAAGTTATTTTAAGCTCACTTTTATAACGGCTGTTTGTCTTGGACCAGTTGAATGGGTTTATGTGGATTCTGAGGGCCGGGTTTACAGCATTTCGGCATGTCCTTCACCACTCGCCCAGCTTTTCTCTTTGGCCCCGCACCAGATAAACAACAGCGGGGGAGGACAGCCATAATCACCCGTGGGGGTGAAGAGAGAGACCGCTCCTTTAAGCATGACCTGAAGGCCTCCTCCCCTCTATAATTCACCTCGTCGTGTCAAACTGGCCCGAGCTCTTCCCTCAGTGGCAGAACGCGCATACAAACAGATACGCATGCGTACGTCTCGTCTGAACGGGTAAACATTTGGGGCGACGGTCGTCCCAAGTGACGACGGAACGTCTTCCTTGTCTTTTCATTTTCTGCGCACGACAAAATTACCCCACCTCCCTGCCCCAAAATGGCTCCAGTAGAATAAAAACACATAATTCCAGCAGTGGGAGTTGTGGAGCCAGTAATGAAGCGTTTAGCTTTGAGCAGAGCTTCTCATTTACCTTGATGAACGGCGGAGGCCACAGGAATGAACAGAAACAATACGGCTCGGGTGAACCGAGGCGGCTCTATTTATATCTGAGTCGAACCGAACCAAAGAAAAGAAGAAACGACGTATATTGGAGCATGCGCCCCTGGGCTGAAATTGGTTCTTGGTCAATCGAATGCTGACTAAGGTGTATGCTGAAAAACGTGTCAAACAAAAACAACAACAAAAAAAAGCTTGTTGCTATGGAGATGAGTGCTGAAAATGTCTGGTGTGTACTCATTATGTACAGTCACACTGCTTCAAACTTTACACCCTGTCAAGTTTTTCACATTCTGTGGTTGGCATTCATCGTATTGTGTCAGTTATCACAATAAATTTTCTATGAGAATTTTGATCAATGTCACAATTAATGATGCTTAAAAACCCACAAAACTCTCCAGATTCTTGAGATTGCTTATTTAACAATTTTTTTTCCAAGTCTTATTCAACGAGAGAAGCTGATTAATATGAGAAGTAGCCAACGAAGCTATGGCGACCGTGGAGGAGCTGCAGAGATCCACAGCTCTGGTGGGAGCATCCGTTGACAGTATAGCAGTACTTCCTTAAAACCTGCTTTTTCTGTTCTTCATGAAAGTCTAGTTACAATAAATAAAATTTCAAGAAGAAAACCACGGTGGAAAGAAAGATGTAAGAATTCAATTTGCCTCTGAGGGTCACAGCAAACATGTGACAGAAGGTGTTTTGATCAGATGATATCAAAAGTGAACTTTCTGGTCTACAAGCAGAAAATAGTCATGGTAATACATAGTGGTAAATTTAATGGGAATACAGAGGGAGCCAAGTATAGGGAAATCCAGAAAGAAAAATCAGAGACTGCAGGCTGACTAAATATGCACAAGTTATTTGTAAAATAAAAAAACAAACAAAAAACCCCCATTAAATCCATAATCATGCACTACAGTAGTTTGTCTAGGTTATATTAATAGCCTAAAATAATTTAAATTACTTTTAAGTCGTACCTGAACAACACCGTCTTGGAAAGAAGAACAGATTCGAAACCACCGAACAGGCAGTGAAACGTGTTCAGATTCAAAAAAAGATCCTCTCACCTGCGATCCCTTGCAACAGTCCGCACACATTGAAGATGCTCTTCTTCATGATGCTCTGGAAGCACATGGTGAAGATGGAGATGAACGCCACGGCACACAGCAGCAGGATCCCCGCGGCCAGAAAGATGGAGGTGGCCTGCCAGAACCCGCTGGCAATCTCCCCGAAGTGAACGGCGTACGGTCCGCACAGTATCCCCCGCTGCATGTGGGCCAGCTTGATGCAGCGCCCGTAGATCCCCAGAGTCGGTCTGTAGGCCTCGCCGGCCGCCGTGGCGAGGTGGGGGTAGACGGAGTCGTGCGTGCGGGGGAACCCCACCAGCCAGTCAGTGCTCATGAAGGCGATGAGCTCGCTGAAGGCAGCCACGATGCTCAGCAGAGTCCACAGCATGGAGCGGCAGGTGACAATGACATGGCACATGGCTGACGGCCGCTCCGGTTTACCGACGGGTGCTGAGAGGCGAGAAACGTGCGTGGGCTACCTGTCTCGTAAACACCTCCAACCTGAGGTTACGATTCTTCTCCAGAGGAGACGTGGGAAGAAAGCAAACCCTTTGCAGCAAGGACACAAAAAGGTTCACATCAATGATTCACAGTCCGCAGCGTCCCTCTTGTCCCCTCGCGAGTTGTTTCACTCTTCTTATCTCCAGCCGGAGTGGTTTCAGAACAGCTGTCACTCCGTCCTCCTCTGGGCCAACCCTCCTTCTGTCAGCGTGGTCTTCAGACTCTTCTGCTGACTGGTGTTTGGTGTCTACATTGTATTGAAGTCGTTTTGCCTCAGCCAGCCCGCTGGCGTCACTTCAGACACACCTAAGAGATAAAAAAAAAAAAAAAAAAAAAAACGGGAAACAAGAACAAGAGTGAGCGCTTTAATTGCATGCATAAAATGTAATTGCACGTATGGGAGAAGCTCAAAGATGAGCGGCAAGTTTTTGTGCCGCGTACTGAGGGAGCCCGGGACTCGACACGGCTTCCCCCTTTGACGATCGGAAAAGACGTGCGGAGGTTGAGGAAAAGTGTGCGGGAGCAGCAGAGAGAGGAAGAAGGGAGGCTGCTGGTGTAGATCTTGAAGGGAGGGGTGAGAGGGGGTCTAATGAGTTGTGGAAAGATGAGTTCGTTTCAAAAGGGCCTTCTCTCTTTTCACTTTGTTTATGTTAAAGGATTTGTGATCAGGCCACTCAGGCTGCTTCCTACTCCCTGCGGATCGTCGACTGAAGTTGTAAAAATGAAAAGGAGAAAATTTATGTGCGTGTCTGGCTGTGTTTTTGTGTGCACACACTGTGGAGAAGGAGATGGGGAGGTTAAAATAGACGGGGAAACGTCGGGACGACGAGCGGATGCAGACTGAGAGAAAAACAAGCTTGGGGCCTCTCATCTGGCAGCCCACACAGCTGACCTGAGGTCAGCCAACGGATGATAGGATAACGGCTGTCCGGCTGTCACATGACTGCTGATAACCTCGGTGCATCAACTCTGCTGAATCAGGGGCACTAAAGTCAGGAAGTGACACTTTTATTGACTTTATTTACCCTTCATCTAACCACAGCAGATGTGCCCAAGACGGTTCGCTGTTCATCATCAAAATACACGCAGCAAACACTTTATTGCGTACACTTTACCAGCACGGAGTTGCATCTCCTTTTGCCTTCAGAGCTAATAACCATCATGCAACTTTCACACCGCAGACACATTCACCCACTCACATCCACAAATGCACATTATACACACCGAAACGCAGAGCAGCAGGCAACTTTAGGCTAAAGTGCTTTGACCAAGGGCACATCGACTTGTGAAGGAAGCAGGATTCAAACCAACAAACTTCTGATTTCAAGACATTTCCACTACGGAAGTGGTCGAATCAGCAGTAAAGCATGTCATCTGCATACGGGTGTACTTGAATCGTCCACCTATACGGTTTTACGGATGTATGGCTGCTTCTTTCTAATGCTTCCTTTGAGGATTGCTCCTTCCTTTTGTCTCTTTATCCTGGAAAAATCTTCAGGTCATACCAGTCATATTTGTATTTAACACAGTTTTATTACTCACCATTGTAACAATTATCTTATTTAGGACAAGCGAGCATTGCAGACGTAGGAAGGAGAAGTAAATAACTACACCTGATGACCCAAAGAGCGAGCAAGCGTCACCAAAGTCCAGCAACTCAACTGAAAAAGAGACGCTTGATCTACCAACTCAGTCTAAGAGTTGCTTCATAGGGATTTTTGCTAAAAATGGAAATGTGTGTCATGGCAGCGAAATTAGTGTTCAACCTTTGCCAGTTTTTAACCACACAGTGCCTGGCCGAAGCTTCATACTTGTCATTACCGTTCCTATTTAAACAAGTGTACTGATTAGATTGTGGGCTGCATTCTTTCTGAAAAGGCGATGAAACTAATCTGATTAGTAACTCTAACGCTCTGACGGGAACGGCACGTTATCCAACAGGTCTGTAAAGGCTTTAAATTTGGGAAGTTCTTGACTTTTCTAGTAAACGCTGCTTCACGCACATCACCAAAACGATTGCAAAAGCTGTCATCTTTGGCAACCGTTTAGTGAAACACAGCAATTCCTGACAAAGCAACAACTTATTCAACTGGATTTCTTTCCAAATTTGAGCTTCTCATGCTGTTCCAACTGTAACATAAGCTTTCCCCGGAGTTATTTTCCTTAAATCGACAATTTGTATAAAATTTCATAGATTAAGTAGCTTAGCTTGATTTATTAGGCTGTAAAACAGCTCTTTTCAGTCAAGTGATTGAAACGACAGATTCCTGTTAATTGGAAGAGAATAAAGGACCTCCTCATTCATGGGGTCTCTATCCAAACCCCAAGAAGAATCCCCAAAAGGCCTCTGGAGACAAAACAAGCAAACTTTCAGTGAGTTAACAAAAGTATGAGATTTTATCTATGAGAGGCATTAACAAATGTAAGCTGAGCGCACATTAAAAGAGCAGCGGGGATGCCAGAGAAGATTAAAAGGTGCTTATACAAGCCTTTGTGCTCATGTTATAAATACAGCTCTGGGCCAAATCTCAAAGCTGTTTCTTCTCTTTGAGTCTACTTTTTTTTTCTTCTCCCTGCCTCGGTTTCCCTGCTGCCTCTTGGGAGTCTGTTAGTCATTCTCCGACCGGAGTTTGGCAGGGCAGCAGAGAGAGCAGCGGACCGCTGTTGACACGTGTGCCGGCCGCACTGAGAGGTTTCCATCCCTCGGTCCCCGGCGATCCCTCCCAGCAAGGGATAGGAGGAATGCTGGTCCCTTTGTGGTCACATCTCAAGTGTGTGTGTGTGTTTTTTTTTTAAGAGCTTTGTGCACACGCGCACATGCGAGCGCACGCTCTGATCTTCGTCATCCTGTGGCGATATCAACACCAGCCTTCTTTCCTTTTTTTTTTTTCTTCAAGCAGACAAAGTGACCCAGATCTGTGGTCTTATGCAGGGTGGTGTATGTGTGTGTTTGCACAAACTAGCAGTGTGTATGTTTGGATTGTGTAAAACAGATGAGCTCATAAGATCGGGCGCAGACAGCCGACTCCATTGGAGTTGGACTAAAGTTAACTCCATGAATCACAAGTGTTCTCGTTGCCTCACCATGAAAAGCTCCGGGAACAAAGGCAGAACTCTTTCAAAGACTCCGCTCCACCTCTCGCACTCATACAGCTGACGTCTCGGCAGTGTTTTGACAAGAGAAGCGGTCTGACGTGAGGACGTGAGTCCAAAGGGGTCGGGGTCAAACATTTGCTGGCCCGTCGCGAAGACTAATTCCTCACTGACAGGAATATAGTTGAAAAACACACCGGAGCTGAAAGAATCCAAACCAGCTGGGGGAATTTGGAGCGTGCACGACCTGGACATTTAACCTTTGACCTTCGCCTAGCTGCAATGTGGTTGAATCGCGTGCCAGCTAGAGGCACAATACCTTGCTTCTCTAAGGTTCGTCTCAAAAGGGGATTAAAAGATGTAAAACTAGTCCAGTTCCATTAATGTGCCTGGTATTTGTGGCAACATGTGTCCAGACGTCTGCCAAGAGCTCCCAGACAGACGGATCTGAACCCAAGTTTCCCAAGATAGAGAGGTCCATCTAAGTGAGGCTCGACTTGGATTTATGATGTCCCTAATACTCTGAGTAACCAGGGGGGGAGACGGAGGATTATTCGAGGTTCAGTTTACACCCAAAGAGGAGCTTAAAACCCTCAGACTGCAGCAACTACCCCACTGACCTCCCACTCTAATCCCCATGACCGCCACTACTTAAAGGACTCAACATCTGACACATGTGCCCCCCCAAAGCTCGAAGGCAACTGCTCGGAGGAAACCCGAGATGGGCCCAGAAACAGAAGACAATCAGGGGTTTCCAGGCAGGACAAAGGTGTGGTCTGTTGTGGTTATTTGATGAATTTTAATGATCAGAATGGTAAACGGAGCGCAATGATTCTGTGAGATGTTGAACTGTATTAGAACTGCAACAAGGACGATGCTACACAGCTAGCATGTGATGCGTTATGCTGATGATGCAGCAATATATATATATATATATATATATATATATATA